>VMDR010013745.1:0-24546 GCA_007922815.1 Macrotus californicus | reverse complement strand
TCATGTCCTCACAACTGTAAAATCTACTTTTGCCCCATCTGATGTATACATATATGAAGAAAAATTTAGAGAGAAAGGCAAGTACCAGACTTCCATCCAAGATACGGGTGTAGAAAGATACACTGTGCCTCCTGGCACAATCAAAAGAAGAACAACAAATTTAAAAACAAAAAAACAACCAGAACTGCTAGAAAATCAAACTTTAGGGAAGTCCAACAACCAAGGAGTTAAAGAAGAAACATTCATCCAGACCAGCAGGAGGGGTGGAGATGGGCAGCTGGGGCAGAGAGGACTTGCGGCAAGGCAGAGTGGGCAGTTTCACATTTGTGTGTAGATAAACCAGGAGGAACAACTGGAGAATAAGGCAGACTGCACAACCAAGTGTTCCAGCATGAGGAAATAAAGCCTCAAAATCTCTGACTAAAAAACCTGTGGGTGTTATGGGCAGTAGGAGAAATGCCCAACCTCATCAGAGAGTTTGTTGGAGAGACCTACAGGGTCCTAGAACATACACAAGCCCACCCACCTGGGAATTAGCAGCAGAAGGGCCCAAATTGCTTGTGGGTAGCAGAGGAAGTGACTGAAAGCCAACAGAGAGTCAAGCAAGTGGCATTGTTCCCTCTCAGACCCCTCCCCCACATACAGTGCCACAACACAGTTATGTGAGTTGCCCTGCCCTGGTGAATACCTAAGGCTCCACCCCTTACTACATAACAGATAGGTGGATACAAAAAAAAATATGGCTCAAATGAAAGAACAGATCAAAGCTCCAGAAAAAATACAACTTAGTGATAAAGAGATAGCCAACCTATTAGATGCACACTTCAAAACACTGGTAATCAGGATGCTCACAGAATTGGTAGAGTATGGTCGCAAAACAGAAAAAAAAGTGAAGGCTATGAAAAGTGAAATAAAGGAAAATGCACAGGGAACCAACAGTGATGGGAAGGAAACTGAGACTCAAATCAATAGTTTGGACCAGATGGAGGAAATAAACATTCAATCAAAACAGAATGAAGAAACAAGAATTCAAAAAAATGAGGAGAGGCTTAGGAATCTCTGGGACAACTTTAAGTGTTCCAGCATTTGAATCATAGGGCTGCCACGAGGAGAAGAGGAAGAGAAAGAAATTGAAAACTTATTTGAAAAAATAATGGAGAACTTTCCCAATCTAACAAAGGAAATAGACTTCCAGGAAGTCCAGGAAGCTCAGAGGGTCCCAAAGAAGATTGACCCAAGGAAGCACACACCAAGGCACATCATAATTATATTACTCAAGATTAAAGATAAGGAAAGAATCTTAAAAGCAGCAAGAGAAAAGGAGACAGTTACCTACAAAGGAGTTCCCATTAGACTATCAGCTGATTTCTCAAAAGAAACCTTGCAGGCAAGAGGGGGCTGGAAAGAAGTATTCAAAGTCATGAAAGGCAAGGACCTACATTCAAGATTACTCTATTCAGCAAAGCTATCACTTAGAATGGAAGGACAGATAAAGTGCTTCCCAGATAAGGTAAAATTAAAGGAGTTCATCATCACCAAGTCCTTATTATGTGAAATGTTAAGGGACTTATCTAAGAAAAAGAAGATAAAAAATATGAACAGCAAACTCAGAACTATCAACGACCGTACCTAAAAAAACAAAAACAAACCAAGCAAACAACTAGAACAGTAACAGAATCACAGAAATGGAGATCATATGGAGGGTTATCAGTGGGGAGGTGGAGAGGGAGAATGGGGGAAAGGTACAGGGAATAAGAAGTATAAATGGTAGGTACAAAATAGACAGGGGGAGGTTAAGAATAGTATAGGAAATGTAGAAGCCAAAGAATTTGTATGTATGACCCATGGACATGAACTAAGGGGGGAAATGCAGGTGGGAGGAGGGTGCAGGGTGGTGGGGAAGAAAAGGGGGGAAAATGGTACAGCAGTAATAGCATAATAGATAAAATATTTTTTTTAAAGAAAGAAAAACTTAATAATCTACTACTCACTCTCCTCCAATCTCATATCCCCACAGTGACCGATATTCACTGTGTGCTACTTATTTATGCACGTTTTTAGTATGTTAGCATGTTTTGTGTACTTGTGTAAAATGTACTTTTAAGGGGGTCACATTTCTTGAGCTTCATATGCTTACTTTAAGGCTGTCTGGATAAAGGAACTGGAAGACTACAGCTCACACTGTGGCAATGGCAGACTAGCATATTTACTCTATCATTCTTGGCCTTCTCTGTAGACACATGTCCAGTGTCCCTAGGACTCCCATGCCACCTGAGGTCGCACTTGTCTAATTTCATGTTGTCTAACACAGGGGCACTAACTGCATGTAGCTACTTATCACCTGAAATATGGCTTTTCCAAATGAAGATGCGCCATAAGTATAAAATGCACACTAAGTTTCCAAGTCTTAGTTACAAAATAACTCATTAGTAATTTTTAATTGACTATCCAATGAAATGACCATACTTCAAATATATTGGGTTTAATAAAATGTATTATTAGAACCAATTTCATTAATTTCTCTGCATTTTTAAATGAGACTACTAGAAAATTATACATTACATATGTAATTTTTCCTAATATTTCTATTGGCAGCACTATTCTAACCCAATGGCCTTAAAAATGACAGGAATTTATACCAAGGGGTGCACAAGATGATTCCTTGAAGATGTGCAAAGAAAATGTAACTGCTGTTCTTGTTTCGATCTTGTCATTTTTTAATTTATAGTTTCGTATTTTTCTTAGATGTCCATAATATATCAGTATGGTAACAAGTGTATATAATTTGCAGTAAACAAACATATGTTTATTCAGGAATGTATTCAAAACATTTTTACTGATAGGAATGTGTAATAAAAAAATTAAAACACAGGAAGGCTATGCATAGTAGAGGGAAATAGAGTGTCTGTCTTCCTAGTTCAAGTTTCTCCTCTGTGCTCCACACACCTGTTTTCTTCCTTTCACTCCTTTGTGCTGATTTTATTCATTTTCTCTCTTGAATTGTGTCCAAAGGCTTCCCAAGGAGAAGAAGGAGAGCTAGAAGCTTTGGCTTTTTGTCTCTTGAATCTTAGGTTTTGGTGTCCTTGGTCCTCTGATACCCTGGCTACTCCCTGGGGCAAGGATGGGCTGCCCTGGTCATTTCCACATGCCTTTCTCTATGAGAATCTAGTTCCCAGCCTATGCACATAGCTCTCCCTCAGACTCTCCTTCAGTACCTCCTCACATCCTCTGGCTAGGAGGTCCTCCCTGGGCTGCAGAGGTTACAAAGGTTACATTCTTTTGATCCTATCAGGTGATGAGAAGAGAGGGAAAGCAGCAGTGAGATGAGAACATAGATTCCAGGGGCTGGGGTCATGGAAGGATTCTCTCTTAGGTCAAATTGCATTCAACTGGAACCAACACTGTCTCAACCTAGATTATTGGTGTTAGAAAGGAGTTATGGGAGTTCACAAAGACTGCAACATTTTCTTCAAAAGAACATCTGTTTAGTCATTTCTTTTGGAGGTAATAATACTGACAGTGATAAAACCACCTTAGAGTCAGCAGTGAGAAATAAGGAATGAAAACATGAGGGGTCAGACAGTTGCACAGGAAAGGTGAAGACACCTTTTTTTTAAGGCGCTTGGTCCCCACTCATCAATGTCTTGGGTCCTGGCATGTAGGCACACGCGCGCACACACACATACACTTTGTCCAGCTCCAGGCTCATTCCTCTTAAAATTAAAGCTTGCTTTTGTTTTGATAATTCATATATCATCTCTCTCCCACTCATACTCACTCAATCCCTCATCCTTATGCTCAGAAAACATTTACTGATTGGGGGCCTTTCTATGGGAGGCACCAACATACAAAGACAATCAAACCTGGTGAGTGGTCAGGGGATTCTACGTTTGGTGCTTCAGGTTGAACCTTATGAAATTGCCAATACTGGACAATTTCTGACCTACACAATGGCCATTTCATATGATTCAGCTTAATAGTTTTCATGTATGCACATACATATTTTGGGGTCCATAGCAACACAGAACTGTTGTTAAAGACACAGATTCTATCACTAGACTTATTATTTACTAGTTTGGGAAACTTAAGTAAGCTTTAACTTAACTCACCTAAGCCTCATTGTCTTCATGTGAAATGGAAATACTAATAGGTTCTACTTCGTGGAGTTGTAGTGAGGATGAAAAGATATGATTTTTATAAAGCATCTGATATGTTGCTTAGCAATAGTGAGTGTTCAGTCAATGTCAGCTGCTATTATCATTACTTCTGAGAAACACTGTCACTGTAATCTACGGAACTCCAGGTACACATATTCCTATTTTCAAAACAATACAGTGTACCTGCTCAAACTAGAGAGAAAGTTCTTGCCGCTACTCCCAGCCAGAAAAACTACCACAGCATCAACAGGGAAAAAAATAACAGCTAAATTATAAAAATTCAACATTTCCTCAAAGAAAACAATTAGAGATTTTTGTGTTTGACTTTTAAACCAAGAAGTACAAAATGGCAGTGGGAGACAGAAGGACACAGGAGGTGTGACGGGTGCAGGGAGAGAGGCAGCAGGTGGCCATGCTGGCTTTGTTCCATTTGGGGACAGGGTTTTAGGATCCAGAGACATGCCTGTTTATTCTGAACGAGAGCCAAAGGGCAAGTGTCTCTGCTGAGTTGCATGTTTGTTCAGGGAAGGTTGGAAGGGCAGACCTCAGCCACAAGGACTGATGGTCAGAGATGGACATGCTTGGACTGATGACAGAGCAGTTGACCCGTGCTAACACGGGCCAGTCCTTTTACCCTCCAGGCCTTAGTTTCCCTGTCTGAGCAATGGTGATGAAAATCTACCTCGTGGGGCTGTTGTAACAGTCAAAGGAGATCTTGAACAGGCCTTGCCCAGTACACAGCAGTTTACTCTCCTCCCCTTTGTAGAACGTCACTGCAGGAAAGAGCCAGCACTTCTGGCCCCAACAGAAACAAACAGTCAGCCCTGCCTTGTGAAAGCAAGTCCCCCTCCTCTCCCTCCCTCTTTTCCTTACCCTGTCCTCTCCTTCTGGCTTCTCCCCAGCAGGCCCCAGGGCTCTCAGGCCAACCACCAAACCACAGGAGTCTGGGACTGGCTCTCAGGGACCCCCTTCCCCTTCTCCTCTAACTCTATCCCCGGTGTGGCAGGCCTGCTCCCGGCTCCCTCCCTAGAGGGTGAGGCCCCATAGTCGTTGTGTTGTGCTATGCCAGCACTTGCAGGGGGATGCATCTGAAACTACAGTCAACAGTCTATGTTTATTTGGGGCATGCAGAGGAGCCAAGGGCTATGAACAGAGCTGCATTCCAGAATTCTCTCTGATTCCCATCAGGCTGTCAATCAAGCTCTTTACCTGGAAGGAAGCTAAGCTTTCTCTTTCCAATTCTTCCAAAACGGGACCACACACTCCTCACCGTCTGAAATGCTGCTTTTCACCCACTGTCACTACAACCCAATCCTGCGCCTTATCGAAGATGAGAACCCAGAGAAACGATGATGAAAATGATGTGCTTATGGCTGCCAGGGATGGAAAGACTTTCTTATTTTACATCTTCAATATTTCAACTTTTTATTGAAATATAGTACACACAGAGGAAAGTGTACAAATTTTAAGCACACAGCTAGGAGTGCATGGCAGGGTAGAATTCACTCCAGCGCAGGGCTCCAATCTTTTAGTTGTTTTACCATGAAGCCCCTTGCAGCACAAAAATTAAGAACATAATAACCTTTCCCATGTATTCATTACAACCAACTGTGAGCTGGAGCCAGCTTCCACCAGGTCAGAAGAGCCTACTGTGCACATCATTTCCCATCTCCACATTCAGTGGCCTCACATTGGTACTTGAACTCAGTATTGATGGAGGTATTTATACCAGAGAAATCAGTAAACACTGCAAACCAGGGCTTTTTTTTTCCCCTGAAGAGGCAGTTGTTACACATTTATCAACAAACCCCTTCTTGCCACCCTCATAAAACTTGTGAACAAAACTTAAGTAGCTTTCTGACCAGTTTAATCAATTCCTGTCCCTTGTCTCAGAAAAAAAAAAAAAAAATCCATTTCTCATTATCTTGCTCTCGAAGTACACAGCCTTTGCTATCTCCCTTCTGGAAATCCTCAGATATTTGACAACTGTTATGCCCAAGCCTTTTCTCCTTTTTTCCTGGTTTCTGTTAAGTGCTTAGCAAGCATTCCTTCTTCAAGGGTGTTTAAGTGTGTCCCCAGAGAGATATCCAGGTGGCTGATGTGCAAACCCCAGCACATCCTGGAAAGAAAGCTCTGGGGCCTCCAAAATCTCTCATGGCCCCTTGGGTGCAGGCACTTCCCTATGTCCCTTGCCGGCTGGCTTCTCCTACCTTGTGTCTTTCTTAATTCATTGCATTTTCAACTTAACCACAGACTGTCCTGGAGACAGGCCGGAATCCTATGACCTTAGGGCAGCAAGGTAAGAAAAACCGATGGGCCAGCCCCTTCCCTTCCCTGGCTCTTAGTTCCTCCTCTGTGGTGGGCAGGGTGGGTCAAATGATGCTGTAGCCCCTTCCAGTTAGACAGGTTGGCCTCTTTGTGCCCTGTGTTCCTGTCTGCAGCATGACTGCACAGGGAAGTCCATTCCTGCCCACCCCCACTCTCCCCACCCCAAACAAATGAGAAGGGGTGGGGCCAAAACGCTGAAGCAATCTTTTAAAGACCCTCTACCTGACCTCTGTCTGAGCAAATAATTAATCTCCAGAAAAAGCAGCTCGCTGATGGGTCCAGGCTGTGCCTCCCCGATTGGGGCTGGGAACAGAGCCTGTGGATTTATGAGGTGACGTCAGTTTGAAGAGCGGCAGGCAGGGCCTGAGCTGTGTTTTACACACTCCCCAATTGTTTTAACGGGCCTGCTCTGAAGGACTCCAAATCTCTCCCCACTCTAAGCTTTATTAAAATGGCAAAGATGGAGAGGAGTGCTTTTCCAGATAAATCAGCTTATTTCAACTCTGCTCTCTCTCCCTACCCCGGTCTACTGGAAAGCACTCCCACAGGGAAGGAAGTGAGGAACTGCAAAGTACTTGCAGGTACACGCTTAATGCCTTAAACTCTTGCATTGTGTTAACAGCTATTCATGGGCCCTGCTTTAAAGAAATAGATGGATTCTCAATCTGACCAATTTAAATAATCCCTCAGAGAGAACTAAGGGGAAGATTTATGTCCTTACTAAGTAAAAGACACTTCAGAGTTTAGCCTGGAGGCTGAATCTCTGCACTCAGAGTATCACAGTGCAATTCCTTGAGAAGATCCAGATAAAACTAGGTTTAAAAATGAAGAAGGATGGGAGGAACACAGTGAAATGAAGAGGGAGAATAAGGGAGAGAAGCCAGAGAGAAAAAGGGGAGGCAAAGCTTTTGTCCTAGAGATAAGACTAGAGCAGGGATGAAGGAGTAGAAGTAGAAAATATATTTCTACTTTATATTTATGATATGTGCAATATGTCTCTGTATGTACATATATGATAAATAAACAAATAAACACGCACATGTAGTCTCTATGTATACAGATTAGATGTATTTGTCTATCTTCAAGACTAAAGAAAAATGCAGACTTGTGTTCAGTTGGCACCATTCTGAGCACTGAGTTCTCTATCAATGAGCACTTTACAGGGGAGATAAATGGATTTGGAGCCAACGATGAGAAAAGGGTATCAAGGAAAGAATAAACACACTATCTGAGCCCTTGCACCAAACCCCTCTCTGAAGTGCTCAAGGACTCAGACAACATGTTTAGCAGAGGCTGGGTGGGACGGAGGGAGAGTGGGTGAAGCAAGCGACAGAGATCTGATATAATAATAATAGACAATATTTGAAGACCAGACCTCTGCAGCTTACTTCACTCAGAGATACTGTGCTATGGGATAATCAAATGACAGTTTGGCCACCATTGACAGATAGCAAGACTAGGAATGACTGGCCTTTTGCAAAATAAAAAGGTAAATAAATAAACATCTAGTCTAGAGATCTGAGTGGGTACCAATATTTTGCAAATATGGAAGGAGAAAGCAAATATCTGGGCAAATTCAGGAAAAACTTACCATTTTTCTTTTCTAATAATGAAATCCTTTCCTGCATATTTTTAAATTCAAGAAGAATCTTTTCCAACAATGAATAGGTGTGGAGAAGAGTAAGAGAAGAGAAGCACATTCGGTCTTGAGATACCAAATTATTCATTAATGGCTTTGTTTTATTAAATATGGTCTCCCCACAGAAGACAGGCCAAGGAATCAGGCATTAGTGTTCAATTTTGAAGACTATGGTTCTGAAAAATGATGTACTGAGGTAGATGTCCCTAGAGTACAACTCAGACATTCTTAAATCTCCTAGAAAAGCCTTGTCCTTTCAGTATTATCACTGGCTGATTATAAAACATTGAAATAACTAAATGTAGCTCTTATTTCTATTTTATCAGATAGAAGCAACTTCTAGTTTTAGTGCATTCCCTCTCCTGACAAATTTGCTGACGCGGTGCATGCACACTCCATTTGGTTGCCCTTCACCGTATGCTACCCTTCTACATCATTTATGATCTGGCAGCTACCTATGGCTCTGGTATTAATGTCTAAGTCCCCTCTACAAAACACCTTCCTTGAGAACCCCAGGGTCAGGAAGTTCTTTCCTTGCCATGATATAGAGTTCTACTATAGAATCAATCAATGAGTCTGTTCTCATTGCATTTGCAATGAAGATGTAGAACATCCTCCATCATACCCAACTATTTCCCCTTCTCATATTTCCTGTATTTTCATCCTTCTGTATTATTGGTCATATAACTCTTTCTCCTGGACTTTATCTCCTGTAGCTTCACTATAACATGCCCCAAACTGAACTCACTTGTTCCACTTCCCTCAGCTCTTCCTCCACCCTGCCCCTATCACTACCAGCCTCAGATTTCTCAGCTAAACCAGTAACACCATTATCAAGCTGTTGCTGGCAAAAATCTTAGATGCATCTTTTCTTATCACCTTCCTAGATTCCTCAATCAGGAAAATTACTCCCATCTACTTCCTAATTTTCTCTCCTCTTTCCTAGTTCTTATTCTCATCACCTCTGAACTGCATTATGGCTATAGCCTCACAGCATGCTTCTGTAGATTTTCTACACTAGCTCCAAAGTATATACTATGAAACAAAAACTTCCTGTGATCTCACATCTGGTCTACCCACAATCAATATCCCAACACCATGCCCTTTCCCCTGCCTGACCCTAGATCCATATAATTAGAAGACAGGGAAGCGGTAGAGGGATAAATCATCATTTTGATGACTTGTGGGCTGAGTAGGGGTGCAATATATTCCTCTTATCTAAGCCAAGTGAGGGAGACATCAAGAGAATCACTCTTAGAGAAACTGGATGCTTCGAGAAATAAAGATTGGAATCCTAATTTCTCATTAGAGTTTGTTTGGCTAGAACACTGGATGAACTTCCCTGCACTCCCACCCCTAGCAGGGAAGAAGAGAACTGGATAGTAAGGGGGGAGTCTGCTCTTCCTCTTTTCATGTTGGCGCTGAGACGTGAGATTTCTCTGGATCAAATGCACAGCTCAGAATCAAGCTGGTTTTATGCTGTTGGGCTGTCTTTCCTGCTCTTCCCAAGAGTGATGGCCAATGTACCCTAACACCCAGCAACAATATGTAGTGACACTATGGGGGCAGGGGAAAGTGATGCTGGAAGAAATAAGTTGGAAACTAATCCCTCCAAATCAGGCAACTGATAAGCACCCCTTCTTCTAAAAGATTCAAAAGGCAGCATTTGTGAGCCTGCCAATAAAAGGCATCAACTTTTAGCCATATTAACAAGAAAGACAGAAAGAGCCATCAGTAAAGAAATTATAGCAGAGACTACTTAATACAAACTTGTCTCTTTTGTCTTCTATTTCCAGCCTCTTGCATGGGCTAGAGCCTTGAAGAGGGAGGGGATATGTTTGCCTGGGTCAGACCATTCCCCTACTTCAACTCCTAGGACTGGAAGTCAAAAAGAAGTGAAAGAAAAGCCATCTCCCCTTACCCTCCACCACAAACAGGGAAGAGTAAAGCCTTAGATAAATTAGGATATTTATAGCTTTAAATTAGATCATTTCTAACAAACAAAAATGATCAAAAATTGACCACCAGGAAATTATATCCAAGATGGCACTAAAAGGTCAGAAAGGCATGGCTCAAGGCAGTGACTTGGGAAAACTCCCCCAAATGATTTCATGTTTGTAGCCACTGAGTAGAAAATGTCCAATAAGTGAGTTGTCATAATGACATACAAGTCCCATCCTGTCACCCTCTAGATGAAGAGCTCCCCAATGACTCTTTACTCCATATCCTAAAGGTTAAAATTGTACATGATGCACAAGGCCATTTGTAATCAAGTACCTTTGCCTCCATATTGTCATTTATTGATACTTCTTAATTCCAGGTTTGACACTAATGATTATCCCAATGTACCAGGCTGTCCACTCCTGTGTCTTTGCACACACAGTTTCCTCTACCAGGAGAGCCCCTGTCCACCTACTCAGTAAGGGAAATTCCATTAAGTCTTGGTTTAAACACAATTGCTTTTGTAAAGCCTTTCTTAATGCTTGCAGGCAATATAGCATATTTCTTCTACGATATTCCCTCTCCACATACAACTCAATCATCTTATTTAGTCAGTTCTCGTTGCAGCAGTTGTGTGTCTGTCTTCTCACTAGACTCTAAGTTCTTTGAAAGCATCGACTGTGTTCTCTCTTATAACCTAATGCTCTGGGTGAGTGAGAGTGGTTGGTTTGAAGGATAAATCCAGAGCCCAGGGCACGAACATGACAAGATACCCCCATGAAATTTGCTTTGAAAAGACAACCTTAAGTCTGTGGCTTTGGGTTGAAGAGACAAAATCTAATTTTATCTACCAGGGTTCTTTCTGTTTTTTCTTCAAGTCTAGCTGTTTCTGAACCCCTCAATTCAGTTAATTCTAAAAGGCTTGTACCTACCCTAACTCAATGTACACTTTCTTATCTCACCAGGGCAAATTCTTAGCTATCTACAGAAAACAATTTGTTCATGTCTCTGGAGACATGGCTAGTATTTAATATTGTTAGGATAAAATGTATAAAGCTCATTTATTACATGCTGTCTTTAGTTGTCTATCCCTGGGTGAAAATCCAATTTTATTTAGATTACGAACTTCTAGAAGGCAGGCTTTACCTTGCTGTATATTTCAATGGCAGTGACATGTTTCCTTCTGTAATGACTTTCTGGACACTTACCTGGGCTGACACTGTGTCAGAGTAGCAGATATCAAAACAAGCAGTCCTGGTCTCTGCTCTTAAGGGCTTCACAGAGTCTGGTCCTTCTCTGTCTTAGAAAGTTGTCCTCTTTGACCTTGATGGAAACTCCTGAGAAGGCCAATGGAGCAGCAAGAAAAGAGAGGGTTACCAAAGCAGCTGACCAGGCCATCAGGGCAGTCACCCTACAATCACTGAGACGACGCAAGTCCCATCCAAATTATTCTCATAGCCTTTTTGGGCTTCAGTCCTGGAGACATTTTCATCTGTCGTATCCAGCTTTGAATGCATAGTAACTGACACAAGAGTGTGAAATAGTAGAAAGATAGGGATCATACAATCAGAAATGATTGCATTTATATCCAATTCAGCCTAAACTGAGCTGATCAGATTCAGACACTTATTTTTCCCATTAAACTGTGACTAGATTGACTGACTTTTTATAGCCTTAATGTAGGAGGGTTGTTGGGATCGAGGCATCGTGTTCTCTGATAGGCTGTGGCCGCATTACAGACGTGCCCAACACATACATGCGCACATGCACACACACTCCTGATGGACACTTTCACTTCTCAACTAAATCCTCTCATTTTTCTCTGCCATTATTTCTCCACTGTCACCATCTCAAAATCTTGCTAAATTTCAACAATAATTTTTATTTTGTTCCCATAAATGAGTTATTTTAGGCCTCTGAGATTTTTTTAATCTTACCTGAGGACATTTCTTTTCTAGAGAGGAATGCAGAGAGAAAGAGAGGTTAAGAGAGAGAGAGACAGAGAGAGAAACACCGATGTGAGAGGGAAATATCAGCTGGGTTGCCTTGTATGTGCCCCTACTGGGGGTTGAATCCACAACCTGGGTATTGGTCCTGACTGGGACTCGAACCTGCAACCTTTCTGTCTATGGGATGATCCTCCAACCAACTGAGCCACACTGGCCAGGGTGCCTCTGAGGTTTTTTTCATCTCAATAATTAATATGTTTGGGGAATTCTAAATATAATAATAATATAAGAACTCCCCTCCTCCCACCACCAACTGCTTTCGTGGGCTCATTGATTCTCAGAGGGAAAATGCCTGTGGTAGACCCATGAAATAGCACTACTCAGCCTCAAGAAGTTTGCAATCTCACTCAGCCAAAAAGTAATTTTATCAGGCCTCCCAGAGAGTCTCTGCCCCACCTAGTTTTGCACACACTCTCTTTTTATGCACTCAGTGTTCTTGAATCTCTCTTAATTCTTACCCTTCTTTTGTTAGATTAAGAAGAGTGTGAGTTTCCAGGTATGCAACAAAGAAAGCCCAAAATTAGAACTGAAGGGAGAGGCAGAGCTCAGTACATGCTTTTGAGCCCAATGTCTGATTTCATGTAGGCTGCAGACTGATTTCTCTTGGGTCATTTCTATTCTAACCAGGGACTACTGTAATGATCTGGTCTGGTTAAAGTCTATCATCAGATTGAATTAGGTACAGTCCCTCTTCCTCAGGAACCGCAGGACCAAATGACTTCCAGCTTCATGTTTCCCTAAATTCTATCATCAAGCAGAATCTTCATTCATTCAAAAAAAAATTATAGATATCTATTTTTTGAATAATAGTAGTTACTGTCATGTTCTATATATAATCCCAAACATATACATATGACAGTAACTACTATTATATAAGGTACTGTGTAAGAGTCACATGATTACATGCACAACATCCACTCTGAGAAGTTTAAAGTGTAGAAAAGAAGCCAAGTGTTCCAATGTGGACCTTTGTTCCCAGAAGAGACAGAGACCTAGACTCAAAGCCAGGTGCTATCACTTACTAGGTTATTCTTGAGAAAGTCATTCGACATCTCTGTACCTCGGTGTTTCCATCTGAAAAATGTGGCTAATAATTATACGTATCCCTAAAGACTTTTTGTAAAGGTTGAAGAAGGTAATATATATAAAAACACTTAAGACAATGCCTAGCACCTAGTATTGCTTTTAGCTATTAGTATTATAAGATAGCGACAATAGATACAGTATGTAGCAAAATACCATGAGGATGAGGCCCCATTTACTTGAGAGTGGCAGTGTAAGGAGTGGGGATATATTCCAGGTAGGATGCTAAGCAACAGGCAATGAAAACCTGCACTGTACTACATACTATAGTGAAGGGAGAGGGGCCCACCGATTTTAAGAGACACTATAGTGGTAGAATCAGCAAGGTTTTCATATACTTTAGATGGAGTGGGCAGTTGAAAAGAAGTCAAAGACCATTTCAAGGGTTGAGTCTTGGCAAGCTGAGAAATGATAAGATCATTAATATAAATTAGGAAGTCAGAAAAAAACCAAATTTGTTTGTGGAGGTACTACTGAAATATCCCAGAAAGGACATTCATCCAGCAGTTAGAAGTTATGTTTAAGAGTAAAAATGAGTTCTGGAGACATAAATTTGAAATCATCAGCAAAAAAAAGCATAATTGAGAGTTCGGATTAAGATGTCCAGAGAAAAAGCGAAGATAGAATCTTGGATTAAGTGTACATTTAGTGTTCTATAATAGGAAGAACAGCTGTCAAAGGAGAAGGAGAAGAGACCCTTTCTAGAAAGATAACACATCCACCAGTCAATCAACATGAGTATTTCAGGCTCATCAGCAATTATGAATGTCACGGTGAATTGGTTTATCAAAACATCACTCATTGCTTTATTTTCTCCAGTGAAATGAATTATATTAGTTCACTTGTAGTCTGATCAATTAAGGGTAAAAAGATTAAAGAGCCTCTATGGTAGAAAAGCTTAGGATCAGATGCTGACATGGAACGGGAAAGTCCAGCCATGCTCAAGTCCTAGTTAGCCAGTCTGGTCTCTCCTTCCATTGGGAGCACCAGACTGGGATTAGAACCCTTAAACATTCAGTGTCCATGACCTAGACTAAAAGCCTTTAATCAGAGCTGCCCTTCTCACCTGTTCTGCTGTATTCATCCATGGTGACTCCGGGCTTCCGAAAAAAAGTATCCTCAAATTCCTCAATTATTTCCATAGCTCCTACCTGATTTTCTATCTCTCCTGTTCTTGATTTGGTAAACCCAGCCAATTTATTGCTCCCTGTTCAATGTTATTCTGCTAGCGCTGTTTTATATTATTAACATTCTGATGTTGCCCAAGCCCACCTCCTATCATGCCCTTGATCAAAAAGCCTCAAGAGTTTCTTATTGCCCAGCTACTGTGTGCAAACTCCTTAACTTGGCATTCAAAATCTGCCCCAGTATTGCTTACCCTCAACTAACTGTGATTTATATTCCAGCCAACAGGACTCTTGATGATTCTTGAACTTCATCCACACATCTGCACTTTGATACGAGTGCTGAATCCCAAACTGAAATCTGATCCACACTTCGTGAAGCAGCTGGTTTTTACACCCACATCTTGAGATCTATTTCTATTCCCTGAACTAGATATACACTCTCCTAAGATTCAGTAGAGTGCAGTGGCCAAAAGCTTGGATTCTAAAGACCAACTGTGTGGTTCAAATCCCAGCTATCCCATTAGCTGACTGTATGGCCATGAGTAAGTCACTTTTCACTCTACATCTGTTTCCTGATTTGGGAAGTGGGGGATATTAATCAGATATTAAATGAGATGATACACATTTAATCTTGTGCAAGGAATCCTGTAAGCATGCAGCAAATCTGAACTATTATAGCAGATGCTATTGATAGCCCACCCATGTCCTCTTGGTATCCATCTTTACAGTCTGAAGGCTGTTTATGGAAAACATCTGTGATTCCCTGCATAGTCATGAGAGCATGCTCAGATCTCATACAGGATGAGTGATAGTGCCTGAGACTTCATCTCCTACGAAGCAGTCCCCAACCAATGACAAATGGAGATTTAGGGGATGAACACCCCTTCCTTGGAATAACTCTGAAGCATATACCATACATGGACAATATAGAATCTTATTTGTCTCCCAAGAGTTTCCAAGCAGGCTCTTACACCAGTTGTCCTGAATGGCAACTGGCTTGACATGTGCCTTTTACCAGCTTTTTCCCTTCCCTGATTTACTCTCTACTCTTCTATGTGTTTCCTGGGATCACTTCCCAAATAAACTATCAGTACTTGAATTCTTGTTTCAGGATCAGCTTCAGGAAGAAACTAAAACCATGACAAACTTTATCATTAGAAATGACTTCTGAAACCACCAACACATTTTATTTACATTAGTCTTTTGGTAATTAGAATCTACCCTCATTAACTTAAAGTCCAATAGAAAAATTAAGACTAGGACACAAATAACTCTTAAGTCTCCATGTGCCTCTCGCTTAGAAGTTATTCAGTCTGTATTTGGAGAACAAAGGATAAAAGGAGATTAAAAGGTTACTTACTGAATGTGAAAATAGAACAAGGACAAATTGCCTGGTCACTAGGAGTATTTGACAAACTTTTGTGGTCTGACTCAGCCTTCCTCCTAAAGATGAATCTACCTAAGTCCACCTGCACCCACTCCAGATCCCCTCCCTGTGACATCAAGACTCGCCACCCACCTTCAGGCAGATCCCCTGAGACAGTCAACATTACCTCATCGTATTCTCTCCTGTCAATGTACTGTGTAACCTTTCATATTTCCCAAATATGGAGAACATTTTATAGGGATTACATTTTAGACAGACTGCTTCCTGAAGACCTATAGGTTCTAACTTTAATCTTATTAGCACATTCCTCAGATTGCACTGTGGGGTGGGTGACTTTGGAGAGCCTTTTCTGTAGAAGGCTAATCCAGTCACGGGGTGTGATTTCTTGTAACACCCAGTCAGGGAAATCTTCCTCCCCAAACTCCTATCCTGACCCCTTCCTGAACTTTGCCTCCTAGATCTTGGTGTCTGCCTTATTGGAAGACAAGTTCTAGAATCAGTGACCTGTGAACTAGAAGCCTTTGATTACAGACAGATAATGATGAATTACCCGTAAGTGGCCTTATAAGATCTTTGACTACAAACTTGAGAATGGCTGCAACCTCTGGTGCTACCAGCAGTACCTTTCAAAGCTATCTTTCCACAGTAGTATTCCTCAAAGGGTGATCTCTGTATCATCTACATTAGAGAAGCTTCTGATGCTGCTTAAAATGCAGACTCTTGGTCTTGCTCAAGCACAGTGAATCAGAATCTCCTGTGCAGGTGTTGCAATTAGCATTTTAAGCTAGATTCCTGGGTGATAGGTGACCAAGTCATCCCAGTGTTCCTGGATCTGTCCTGAGAAAAAGTAGCAAAAAGTCCCATGTTCAGGAATTCCTTTGGTCCCAGGGACAGCTGGTCGCCTTGTGGTTGCGTCGTATGCACACTGAATTTTAGAGCTTATTACAGACTCCAAGGTATACCACAGTAGCACAGATGCCACTTTTACTGTGTAGAAGTCTCTGAGCCCCTGAGGAGACTTCAATTCAGAGTGACATTGGGGTGGAGAGCACCCATAGACAGGGATGGATCTTGGTGAGAGCCTTCAGTGAAGGCTTGAGTATTGGAGACCCAGCATGTGGTTACTTTACTTTTCCTTGCTTTTAAAGCTGAGTTGTTGTGAGTTGAACTTGATCTTGAGTTCCTAGTTTGCCATTTGCTTTTGTGTCTATGAGGCACTACTCTGGACTTAAAAGGTTATTAATTCTAATTTTTCCTCCACTCTCTATCCCCAACAGGCAAACATTTTGATGTGATTGTTATGTACCCTTAGGTTTGTTTGCACCTTGTAAAACATGTAGCGTTGTTTCCTCTGTATTTTAATTTATACAAGTTGTATTCTGCTGCAGACTTCATTCTAACTCTTACCTTTTTCTGTTAATTATTATATTTAATGCTGTGTGGCTCTTTAATTTGTCACTTCATGTGGTAGGCAGCGCCTACAGTGGCTTTAGCCTCTTGGTATTCCAGCCCTTGTATAATCACCTCACCTTGGGTGTGGGCTGGATTTAGTGACTTGCTCCTAATAAACACAATGTGACAAAAGGATGTCACTTTTGAGATTCAGTTACAAAAAGCCTCTGTCTCCCTCTCTTGCTCTCTTACTCTGCCTGCTGTGGTGGAAGCTGGCCAAATGTTGAGAGTTGCCCTGTACTGAATCCCAATGGCAAGGGCTGGAAAAAGTCTCCAGCCAACACCCAGCAAGGAATTAAAGCCTTCTCAGTCCAATAGCACGAGGAACTAAACCCTGCCAACAGCCTTGTGAGTGAGTCTGGAAGCCAACCTTGCCCCAGTATGGTCGAGCCCTGAGATGACCGACTGCAGCTCTGGACAGCACTTGATTGCTTGTCAGGAACCCTGAGCCAAAGGATTCAGCTAGGCCATGCTGGCTCCTGACCCACAGAGCCCGCGAGACGATAATGTGTGTTGTATTAAGATGCTTAATTTGGAGTAATTTGTTATGAAGCAATAGATAACATAAATTTCTAATCATTGCACAGTATCCACAGCATGTTTCTACCACATGTATTTGTCCATTCCCTGCAGATGGACACTTGACCAAATCCAGCTCCCTCTACTGCCAATACCACCACTGTGAGTGCCTCGAGTAAGTTCCCCTCCTGGACTTGTGTGAACAGTTTTCTGGGATGTATGGGCACAATGGTACTGCCTGGGAAGACCCAGAGGCTAGAGAAGCTCTTAGAACAATACTTAGTTTCTTTAATTCCTATAATGTTCTTGCTACTCGAACATTTTTTTTTCCCTAGCACTGTGTTTAAAAGGTGGGTAGCCCTTGAAGGAAATAAAGTCCCAGAATAATGGATATTTTAGATGTGGGATCAAAGAATAGTCAGGGGTTGTCTGGAGAGCAACTGGGAGTGTTGGTGTCTGGTCTTGAAAAGACTCGCAGCATGTCGCTTCATTTGTGACCCAGCTGTGAGCCATGCTGGGCTTCAGGCGTGGAGGGCTAGGAGGAAGAGGAGGGAGGGCTTGTGCAAAGCTCCATGGACTCATCTATAACCATTAAAACAATGTTTCTCTGTTTGGACTTAGTAAATGGCTTTAAGTTCCTGGAAATGTGTGCAGAGACCCCATGGCCATTAGAAGATCTATCGTTTTATTCTTTATAGTAGGCTGAAATATATTTGGAAGTCACTGGACTGTGGCTGTCCTACATCAAAAGGCATTTCATAACAAAACACCATCATGCCCCATTTATAGAAATAGCATGCTGTGCTCTGGCTGCTGTGGGCAAATAAAATATGTTCTTGTAACATAAACAGCCTCACCTCCCCTCTGAAACCAAAGAGGCATAAGACATTTATTTAAATAAGCTTTTGAAATATAGAGACACATATAAAACATTTTAAACATATATACATATAAGTATACATGCGTACATATATGTTAGGTAGACATGAGAGATGACCATAAGTTAACTTTAAAATCTAACAGATAGTATTAAAGAATATCAGAGCCAGAAAAGACTTAAAAATCTTCCAGTCCATACATTACATGATACAAAGAAGCAAACCAAGGCTCAGAAGAAGTGACAAGACCAAAGCTTATGGCATGTCAAAGGCAGGGTGTCAAATAGAACCTGAGCCTCCCCTCCTGGTCACTGCCATTCCATGCACTTGCAATTGACATCAATTTAAATTGTTTGCAAAATAAAAATGAGTTATTTTCTTCTCTCTCAGGTTCACTAATGGTGGAATTTCAAACAAATGAATAATGCTCAGGCTTATAGAGCATGTGATATTTTAACATACATCTACAAATTCCTCACATGTTTGCTTCAAGAGTTGGAGCTTAATAATCTTTTCATTAAGTGTGAACTAGACTTAGTAACTGATTCCTAAAGATTAAAATATGGTAGAAATGTCAGTGTATGGCTTCTGAGACTGGGTCATAAAAAGCATCACAGCATCCTCCTTCATCTCTCTCTTGATCACTTCCTCTGGGGGACATCAGCTGCCATGTCTGGCCCTACACCTCTACACAGCAAGAACTGAGGCCTCCAGCCCACAGCCAGGTGAGTGCGCCATCTTGGAAGCAGATCCCTCTTCATCTCCTTCCTTGCCTTCCCTTAGCTTTGTCTACTGAGTCCTCCCAGCATGGGCTACTTATCAGTGACCATAAATAGGAAAAACTACCAAGCAAATTCAGTTCTGGCAGGAGCTGCCCTGTGAAACTATGGAAAGATGTTGTTATTTAAGGAGACTGAACTGATTCAGATGCCCTTTGGCACTCACTGACTGTGCAGTCTTGGACAAGTTACCTCCACCATCTCAACCTCAGCTCCTCCTTCTTTAAGAAAAAGTGAACAATTATTAATTACAACGGTCAACATTTGTTTACGACACTCTATGCACTAGATTAAGTAATGATGTTATTATCATTGCCCTTAACACAGCCTTGTGACATAGGAATTATTATCCACCTTTTGCAGATGAGGAAACTAAGGCTCAGAGCTAGTAAATGCTAGAGCCAGGATACAAACCCAAAATTTTTTAACTACCACAGTCATAGAAATTCTGAATTAGTCTCAGCTTGGATTGAAGCTATCTGGGTACTAGGATCTAGAAGATGCAACGTATGTGGAGGACAGATGGGGTGTGTTTGCCAGGTATTTATTTATACAAGGAAACATGGAGTACAGGTAGAGTCAGGGCACATGTGTTTGCTTCCAGGACATGGCTCACTGATTCTAGCGGAAAGGAAAGATTCCCTTTCCTTGATGCCAGTCACTTTGATTTTGTGGGACCATTAAAACAGCAAAGCAAAAATAAAAGGGTTGGAATATTAGTATGCAGGGTACCTGCAGAATGGTGCCAGTATGCTCATTAGGAATGGTGAGGATACCCTACTGTAGACATCAATGACCTTGACATTAGACACTGGCAGGAACTGAATGCCTTCAGCAACCGTCAGTGACACTTTCAGAAGCAATGGGAGCCATCATCCCAAATGAGCCAGAGTGGGAGAGAATAAAAGCACCAGATGTTACACAGTAGCCCAGAGGACAAGCCTGCACAGCACATTATGAAACATTGAGGCTACTGATGAGACACCAAAGGAGACAGAAACCCAGGACTACTTGGAAGAAATCTGAAAGGGAGCTTAAATTTCTACAAAATACAAGGGTAGTTTCCTGGAGAAGTTCTGTGTTTGCTTTTGGGATCCTATTTTTATCTCAGACTTGGGTGGTCTGAAAAATGTAGGTTACTGATGAAATGAAAGGGTGCTACTCTGTGGTGCTTTATCTGGGTCCTTTCCCTTATGATCCTCAGAATCACAGAATGTCAAACCTGATTAACAAACGCACCAGTGCCGGAAGCTGGCTGTGCAGGCCCATTGACTAGTCCTTTCAATGCAACGGTAACTGGTATTGCACTACTGTCATCCTTAATTTAGTGGTCCCAGTGCTACTTGGCAACAAAGTGAATAATTTCTCTAACTACCACAGTGCTTTGCCAGGAAAGATGTCTGATCTGGGGCAAAGAGACGTTGTTTCCCCCACTGACAGCTGGAAGTGCAGCTTCTCTGCAAGAATGGGGTTTACAGCTATCTTATTGAGGAGAATGCCTGTAGGGCAGAGGGGTGGGGGGAAGATGTGGTGAGCACCACATTCCTTCTACCGGGAAAAAGGCAAAAGGCTCTTAACTTCCTTCTGCTAAGAACTGCTTTCTGCTGGGAAGGGGCTGGGTGAACCATCTAACCCCACCTTTTGCTTGGAAATAGAGAGCTTCTCCACCCCCCCGAGGAAGAAGAGGAGAGGAGGGGAGGGAAAGGGCTGCAGGGTAAATATCCCCCCTACCCCCTCAAGCAGAAGCAAAGCCAACTTTAATTAGGAAAGGAAAAGAGACTCAAAACATCTGGAAACCCTTGTGAGGGTAGGGAGAGAAGGCATATTAGAGGACAGTGAAGGCTTCTGGACAGCCAGCCTGGCCCAAGCTGTCTGTTACTGTCCTCCAAGCCCGTCACCACTTTTTCCTCTTCATCTCGTCCTTGAATCCTTGTCAGGCTGAGGTCTTTGACTGCCAACTGTCCTAGGCCAAAGGGGTCAGTAACAGCAGCCCAGCCTCAGCAGCACAGCCCACTACTTTCTGGGGTCCATTGGAAATTTGCACAACAGGGCAGACCACCCACGGAGTTGGTGCGTGTTGTTCACAACCTCTAGCACTCAGACAGCTGATCAGCTTGGTTCTGCTGCGGAAAGCTTCCTCTTTAATCTCTAGTCTACCAAACAGCCTTTCTCCCCACCTCTTTAAAACACTCCCCGGCTTCCACCTCCTCTAAGAAGCCTTCTTGGATTATCTCTGGAGAAACTGTATATTCCTCCTCTCAAACTACACACAAACTGCCAGTGCCCTGAAGCTGCTGGTCTTTCATTGTTGCTTGCATTGACTTTGAATACCCTGCTCCCCCAGCCCAGGCAGAGCTGATTACTGAAAGACATTGGGGTTGCACATAGGGCTGTGGCTAATTCCCTAGAAATTAGCCTTCTCACGTTGATCCCTATGGCCCCAGGTTTTGAGTCACAAGGCTCCAAAGCCTGAAGGCTCCTTAAAGATTATCTACTGGATAGGATTTACAACATTCCCCAAGAGGTCATTGGGAAGGCAGGCTCTGATCAGGATTCCCCAGAGGGTGGATCGATTGGGTCTGGAAATGAAGCCAGGAAAGGTCCCTTCCATTTTCTTAATTATGGGCAGAGCAGAGCACTGAGCTGAGCAGGAGCTAAGCAATCCCTAGGAACTGTACAACTATGGACCCAGCATCTGTTTCTCATCAGCCTCTTTCACTGGAACATGGCGGTCTCTTCTGGGCTTACAGTTTTTACTTGAGCATCCAGACCCTAAAGAATCCTTTGTTTCATGGAGGGCACATTCTTCTTTCCACTTCAAGCCACAAAGTCATGCCATGTCCCAAAGGAGCAGCCATTCAAAAGCACATGTTAAGCTTCTACTCTGTCCTATGGGCAGCTATGGCTTCCAAGGCTTCCAGCCATGATGGCAATAATCACTTGATTATAACTTTTAAACCTCAGGTGGTTCATGTATAGGAATGCAAATTACTGTAATGTTATAGCATCATAGACTTTTAGAACTAAAAGGGGTTTTAAACATTGAAATCAATTTTTGTTTGACTCATAAAGAAACTAAGGTCCATGCAATTTGACCAAGATCATGCAACCAGCTAAGACACATAGGCTCTACTTCCTTCTCTGTAAAGACTCCCAATCCTGTGTTGTTTCCATGATCTAGGAGGTCAGAGTAAGGTACTAAGAGATCCTAAGCATGTAAAAAAAGAAAAAATAATGTGACATTCAAAATAAACATCACCAAAATTAAAAAGACAAATACCATATGATCCCACCTTTGAGTGGAACCTAATCAACGAAACAAACAAGCAAGCAAAATATAACCAGAGACACTGAAATTAAGAACCATCTGACAGTGACCAGAGGGCAGGTGGGAGGGGATAATGAGAGAAAGGAGGGAAGGGTTTTCAGGAACAACTATAAGGACACATGGACAAAACCAAGGGGGGGTAGAATCATGAGGAGGGTGGGGATGGCTGGGGTGAGGGGGAGTGGAGGGGGGTAAGTGCAGACAACTGTACTTGAACAACAATAAAGCAATTTTAAAAAAAGAGAATAGTAAAAAAAATTAAAAATAATAAAAAGACAAGAATTACAAGTTTCACTGAAAGGAAAATAGTTTTTTTTTTTCCCTTAGATATTTTGATTGCAAAACTTTACAAAAGTTCATTAGAGATAAACTTTTGTATTTTCTGTTTCCTGCTTAGCTGGTGCCTACAGCACACATTCAGTCTCGTCACTTGAGTAGATTACCCACAACGATACGTGCCACGAACTTTGAGGGTGAGCACATTTAAATAATAAGAGACCTACACTCTTATTTTTCTCTTGGGTTCTTCTGTGGGGCCTTCATTGAAAAGAAGAACTCTCAAGAGTTGTTGAGAGGTTGGAAAAGAGACACGGGGCCAGGATCCCATAGGTAAGTCACAACATGGTGATATGTTGGTAACAGCAGTTCCTGGTCATTGGATACTTGTACTGTTCTATAACCTCTTTGGGGGTCTGGAGAAACACGGTAACCTGTTGGGTGTGATGTTGTCTTCTGCCCTGTTCTTGCATTACTTGCCAGGAACCCAACCCAGTAAATGAGTCAAGAGCCAGGGAGACCCAGCTGAGCACTCTGGGAAATGGGCTAATTTTAGACCCAGAGACTGGGTGGAGATGAGATTTGAGGGTGGGATCTTGGATGGAGGCCTCTGAAAATTTTAGACTGAATGCTGCGGTCTAAGACTCTCCAAGAACATTCGAGGGACCTTTGTAGGTCCTGTAGAGCAGGCACAAAAAGGGGCAGCAATGGTAGGCACAGGTGTGTGAAAGTCTCCTGGGAAAAACAGGAGAGGTCCTTTTAGTCTAGAAAACTGATATATTAACTCCCTCCAATTGCTTCCTCCATTTCAGAAGCAGAATTTGCTTTGTTTGCATAGCTCTTGCACACTAATCCTTTCAGTGCTGAAAGGTGACTGTAATCTGATAGACCCCAAGAATTGAGGAAGACCGACAGACAGACTGAATAAAAATGAACACAAGTGACTGACCACAGCATTCAGAACCATATTGCTCACCCTTCCAGTTAAAGCTGGTTGTCAAAATATGAGTATTTTTTAGTATTTTGGAGTGTTTTTCTTTTAAACATCACTTTAATTTGGAGAGTTACTTGCTTAAAATTTCCAAAGGGACAACTGGAGAAGTTCAAAGCAATATCCAGAACCTTTTAAAAGCTAGTCTCATAGTCAAGGTAGGGGTTGAACATATTATTCTTTCATTCATTCACTGACATGTTCCAGTTGGAAGTTTCTAAGTTCTTTTCCCCCTAATTTCTACAAACCATAAAAACCCACAGGCATGCTCTGGTATGGGGCCAACTGGTGCTTTTATAGCTTTTTTTTCCCCTTTTTTAAAAAATATATTTTATTGATTATGCTATTACAGTTGTCCCATTTCCCCCCTTTATTCCCCTCTGCCCCCCACACCCCCTCCCACCCACATTCCCCCTCTTTAGTTCATGTCCATGGGTCATATATATAAGTTCTTTGGCTTCTACATCTCCTATACTATTCTTAACCTCCTCCTGTCTATTTTCTACCTACCATTTATGCTACTTATTCCCTGTACCTTTTCCCCCTTTCTCCCACTCCCTCTCCCCCACTGATAACCCTCCATTTCTGTGATTCTGTTCCTGTTCTAGTTGTTTACTTAGTTTGTTTTTGGTTTTGTTTTAGGTGTGGTTGT
>VMDR010013744.1:0-24560 GCA_007922815.1 Macrotus californicus | reverse complement strand
GATTTTCTGTCAGTTCTGGTTGTTTTTTGTTTTAAAATTTGTTGTTGTCCTTCTTTTGGTTGTACGAGGAGGCACAGTGTGTCTACCTATGCCTCCATCTTTGATCTCCCAAACTTCTTTTATAGCACCTGTATGGATGAAAGTTTCTCCTTTAGTTTCTTGGTTGTCGGACTTCCATACAGTTCGATTTTCTGTCAGTTCTGGTTGTTTTTTGTTTTAAAATTTGTTGTTGTCCTTCTTTTGGTTGTACGAGGAGGCACAGTGTGTCTACCTATGCCTCCATCTTTGATCTCCGCCTTATGATTGTTTTTCACTTAACATGAGTTTTTCAAGGTTCATGCATGCTGTGTGTAGCATGTTTCGTTCTTTGTTATGCTCAGATGATATCCTTTTGTACAGATAGAGCACGTTTTGTTCACCTGCTGATCAGTCAGTGCACGTTTGGGTGGTTTTCACTCTTTGGGTCCTTTGGTCAGGAACTGATTGCTTTTGTTGCAGGCCCAGATCACCGTCTGGAATGTTATGTGTTTGTTGAATGAATAAATTTCTCCTGTGGTGCCTAGCTCCTGGCTAGGTAGGTAGTCTTTGCTCAATAAATCCTTGTTAAAATAACCATGAGTGTGAAGACAAAGGGAAAAAGGAAGAGAAAGAGAGAGGGAGAGATCTGGTTCTAGAAGATTATACTGTGTTAAATAAAGTTGGGCCTCAGCCCAGAAGTCAGCTCCTTTCTTGAGAGTTTAGGCTAGAGAGCCACCCAGTAAGCTGGCCTTGGGCCTCTGCACTAGTGGCCACCTCGTCAGCTCCAGCCAGGCCAGAGCCCAGGGAGATGGTCAGCCATTGTCAAAAGTAGTTCCACTCCTGCCTGGGAACCTTCTGGTTGGGGTTTGCTGTCAGTTACTCCTTCAGTAGCTGCTGCTGGATAGTTCACAGCTGGATAGTTCCTTGCACTCGCCTAGTTCCCCTCCGTGCCTCCTTGCCAAGACAGGGCTCTGAGGGCCTAGAGGAAGCTCTCAGGGCCCTGTGTCCCTTCCATCTGCCTAAGCTCAAGGCAACAACCAGCTGCTTTGCAATTAAAGACCCAGCAACGCCCAGGCAGCAACCAGAGGGCAGGCTGAACAGGACTTGTCCTGACCCCGTGTGCTTTCACCTCTAGCAGCAAGTCGCAGAGGTGGCCAGTGGGACCTCTGGGGAGGAGACAATACTCAGGTCTTTTGTTTTTTAATTGAATTTTAATTTCACCCCCCTCTCAGGCTTATTGAGATGTAATTGACTTACAACATTGTAGGAGTTTAAGGTGTGCGATGTGGTTTGTGTACTTACTGTGAAATGATTACCACTGCAGGGTTAGTTAGCACTTCCTCACTTCACATAGGCACGCTTTTTTGTGTGTATACTGAGACCTTCTAAGATCTGCAGTCTTAGCAACTTTCAGATATGCAGTTCTTAATTAACTGTAGTCACTGTGCTATAACTGTGTTCCCAGAACTTATTCTGGAAGTTTGTAACCTTTGACCACCTCCACCCACCACCACCTTGTAACCACCAACCTACTCCCTCTGTTTTATGAGTTTGGTTTTTCCACATTACACATAAAATAAGGTCATGCAGTATTTATCCTTCTCTGATTTATTTTACTTAGCATAATGCCCTCAGGGTCCATCTCTGTTGATACAAATAGCAGGATTTCCCTTTTTATGGCTAAATAACATTCCTGTGTGTGTGTGTGTGTATCTCATTTTCTTTACCCATTCATCCACTGATGGATACTTACGTTGTTTCCACGTCTGGGCGATTACAAACAATGCTGAGGTACACATGGGGTGCTATCTCTTTAAGATAGTGATTTCGTTTCCTTTGAATATGAACCCAGATGTGGAATTGCTGGATCATATGGTAACTCTATTTTTAATTTTTTTGAGGAGCCTCCATATTGTTTTCCACAGTGGCTGCACTCACCTGCACTCCCCCCAGCAGTGCACAAGGGCTCCCTTTTGTCCACATCCTTGCTAACGTTTGTTCTCGTTTTGATAGAAGCCTTTCTAACAGGTGCGAGGTAATGTTTCATTGTGGTTTTGATTTGCTTTCCCTGAGGATGAGTGATGTTAAACACCTTTTCATTTACCTGTCGACCATCATGTGACTATCTTCTTTGCATAAATATCTACTTAGTTCATTTGTCCATTTTTAAATGGCATTTTTTATTTTTTTGCTATTAAGTTGTATGAGTTCCTTACATATTTTGGACACTAACCCCTTATCAGATAGTGCTTGAAAATATTTTCTCTCATTCTGTAGGTTGTTTTTTCATTTTGATGATTGTTTCTTTTGCTGTTCAGAAGCTTTTTAGTTTGATGTAGTTCCACTTGTTTAGTTTTGCTTTTGTTGCCTTTGCTTTTGATGTCAAATCCCAAAATAATTACCAAGACCCATGCTTGTGTTTTCTTCTAGGAGTTTTATGGTTTGAGGTCTTATGTTCAAGTCTTTAATTCTTTATTTTGAGTTAATTTTTGTGTATGGTGGAAGGTAGTGATCCAGTTACGTTTTTTGTTTGTGCTGCAGTTTTTCCAACAGCATTTATTGAAGAGGCTCTCTTTTCCCCACTGTATTCTTTTTTTTTTTTTTAAGATTTTATTTATTTTTTAGAGAGGGGAATGGAGAGAGAAAGAGAGGGAGAGAAACATCAATGTGTGGCTGCCTCTCATGCGACCGTGACTGGGGACCTGGCCCACAACCCAGGCATGCGCCCCGACCGGGAATCAAACCAGCGACCCTCTGCCTCACAGTCCAATGTTCAATCCATTGAGCCACACCAGCCAGGGCTCCCCACTGTATTCTTGGCTCCTTTGTAATAGAATAATTGACCACATATGTATGGTTTTATTCTGGGCTCTCTATTGTATTCTGTTGATTTGTGTCTGTTTTATGCCAATACCATACTGTTTTGTTTCTTATAGCTTTGTAATATGGTTCAACATCAGGAAGTGTGATGTCTCCAGCTTTGTTCTTTCTCAAGATTGCTTTGGGAACTTTTTTGGTTCCATATACATTTTAGATTGTTTATTCTATTTTTGTGAAAAATGCCATTGGAATTTTGATTGGGATTACATTGAATCTGTGTAGGTTACTTCCCCCCCACCTTTTTCCCCTGCTGTGGCTAAGTTTGTTCTTTTTCTAGTTGCTTGAGGTATATAGTTAGGTTCTTTATTTGAGATCTTTTTTTCTCTTGATTTATGAATTCATTGCTACAAACCTCCCTCTTTAGAACTGTGGTTGTTGCATCCCTTAAGTTTTGGTGTGTCTTGTTTCCATTTTCATTTGTCTTGAGATAGTTAAAAAAATTCCTTTTGATTTCTTCGAGCCATTGGTTGGTTGTTCAGGAGTATTTTGTTTAATTTCTATGTGTCTGTGAATTTTGCAGCTTTCGTCCTGTTGTTGATTTCTAGTTTTATTACATTGTAGTTGGAAAAGATATTCATTATATTCTCTATCTTTTTTAATTTGTTGAGAGTTGTTTTGTGGCCTAACATATGATTTATCCTAGAAAATGTCCCATGGGTGCTTGATAAGAATGTGTATTCTTTTGCTATCTGATGGGATATACTTATATGTCTGTTGGATCCATATAGTCTACACACTGTGTTCAAATCTGCTATTTCCTTATTGATTTTCTGTCTGGACGATCCATTCTTTGTTGAGAGCTGGGTAGTAAAGTCCCCAACTATTATTGTATTGATATTTATTTCTCCTTTTAGTTCTGTTAGTATTTTCTTTATATATTTAGGTGCTTCAATATTGGGGGCATAAATATTTACAATCATTACATGTTCTTGATGAATTGACCCTCTTACCATTATACACTGATCTTTGTTTCTTTTGAGAATGTTTAGTTTAAAGTCTATTTTATCTAATGTAAAGATAGCTACCCCTGCTTTCTCTGGGTGACCATTTGCTTGCAATATCTGTTACCCTCCCTTCACTCTTAGTTCATGTGTGTCTGTAAAGCTGAAGTGAGCCTCTTACAGGCAGCATGTTGTCAGATCTTGGTGTTTTTTAATCCATTTGCCATTGTGTGTGTTTTGCTTGGAGAATTTAATCCATTTGTGTTTAAACGTTTATTGATAGGTAAGGACTTCCTGTTGTCACTATGTTAGTTGTTTTCTGAGTGTTTTGTGGCGTCTGTGTTCCTTGCTTCCTCTCCTGACATCTCACTTGGGGATGTGGTGCCGAATTGTGGTGGTATGCTGTGACTCCTTTTCATAATCTCTTACGTATCTCCTACAGGTGTTTCTCTGTGATTACTTTGAAATTACTTTTACTACATAAAATATCTTAGATTTGTAACATCCTGTTTATACTGGTAACAACTTAACTTCAATAGCGTACAGAAATTTATATTTTTTTCTTCCCAGCCTTGTAGGTTATTGATGTTACAATTTAGTTTAAATGTTATAATTTACTTTAATGGATTTTAACTGATTTAATGGATGTTACAATTTACTTAAGTTTTTTTTTAAGTTATAGAAAAAAACCATAGGCTACTGTGTTTATAAGTTGTAGTTATTTTTAATGTTTCTTTTTAACTTTTAAAGTAGAGTTTTAAGTGCGTTATACACTACCATTGCAATATTAGATAATCTGACTTTGATTATATATTTATCATTTGTAGTGAATATTGTACATTTGTATGTTTTTATGATGCTAATTAGCATATTTATTTTAGTTTGAACAGTGTTCCTTAGCAGTTCAAATAGGCAGGTTCAGTGATGGTGAATACCCTGAGCTTCTGTTTGTTTAAGAAAGTCTTTATCTCTCCTTAATTTCTGAAGAACAGCTTTGCTGGGTATAGTGTTCTTGCTTGACAGTCTTTCCTTTTCTTTTCTTTTTCCTTCCTTCCTTCCTTCCTTCCTTCCTTCCTTCCTTCCTTCCTTCCTTCCTTCCTTCCTTCCTTCCTTCCTTCTCTCTCTCTCTTTCTGTTTAAATTATGTTTTATTGATTATGCTATTACAGTTGTCCTGATGTTTCCCCCTTTGGCCCCCTACACCTAGCACCCTCATTCCCTCAGGCAATCCCTCCACCATTGTTCATGCCCATGGGTCATGCATATAGGATCTTTGGCTACTCCATTTCCTATACTGTACTTTACATCCCCATGACTATTCTGTAACCACCTACTTGTACTTCTGTATCCCCTCACCTCTTCACCCATTCCCCTACACACCCCTCCCATCTGGAAACCATCAAAACACTCTCTGTATCCATGATTCTATCTCTGTTCTTCTTTGCTTAGTTTGTTTTTAGATTCAATTGTTGATGCATATGTGTTTTTTGCCATTTTCTTGTTCATAGTTGTGATCTTCTTCTGTTTCTTAAATAAGTCCCTTTAACATGTCATATAATAATGACATGGAGATGATGAACTCCTTTAGATTTTTCTTGTCTGGGAAGCTCTTTATCTGCCCTTCAATTCTAAATGATAGCTTTGCTGGGTACAGCAATCTTGTCTGTAGTTCCTGCTTCTCATGACATTGAATATTTCTTGCCAGTCCCTTCTTGCCTGACAAGTTTCTTTTGAGAAATCAGCTGACAGTCTTATGGGAACTGCCCTGTAGGTAACTAACTTCTTTTCTCTTGCTGCTTCTAAGATTCTCTCTTTGTATTTAACCTTTGGCATTTTAATGATGATATGTCTTATTTGGGACTCTCTGTGCTTCCTAGATTTATTTATAGGTCTGTTTCTTCACCAGGCTATGGAAGTTCTCCATCATTATTTTTTCACATAAGTTCTTAATTCCTTGCTTTCACTCTTCTCCTTCTGGCACTCCCATGACACAAGTGTTGGGATGCTTGGAGTTGTCACAGAGGCTCCTCACACTATCCTCCTTTGGTTGGATCTGTTTCCTTTTTGCTGTTCTGATTGGGTGTTTTTTGCTTCCTTATCCTCCAAGTCTCTGATTTGATCTTCTGGTTCATCTATTCCACTGTTGACTCCTAGTAATGTATTCTTTTAAAAAATTTTTTACTTATTGATTTTAGACAGAGAAAGATGAAGGGAGAGAGAGAGAAACATCAACTTGTTGCTCCACTTATTTATGCATTTGTTGGTTGATTCTTGCATGTGCCCTGACTGGGGATTAAACCAGCAACCTTGGCGTATCGGGACAACACTCTAGCCAATTGAGCTACCTGGCCAGGGCCTATGTCCTTCATTTCAGTTCATTTATTCTTCATTTCTGACTGGTTCTTTTTTATGTTTTCTAGTTTCATTTTTATGTTTTTAATCTCTTAACTTACTAAGTTTACCTATTCTTTCCCTATATTCACTGAGTATCCTATAACCAGTGTTTTGAACTTTACATGTAGTAGATTGCTTGTCTCCAATTTGATTAGGTTTCTTTTTTTTTAATATATATTTTATTGATTATGCTATTACAGTTGTCCCATCTCCCCCCCCGCCCCTCTGCCCTGCACACCACTTCCCCTGATTAGGTTTCTTTTTGGAGTTTTGTTCTGTTTGTTCATTTGGGCCACGTTTCTTTGTCTCCTCATTTTGGCAGCCTCCCTGTGTTTGTTTCTATGTATTAGGTAGAGCTGCTATGTCTCCCAGGCTTGGTAGAGTGGCCTAATGTAGTAGGTGTCCTGTAGGGTCCAGTGGCACAGCCTCCCCATTTACCTGAGCTGAGCACTACAGGTACACCCCACCCCATGTGGGCTATGTACACCCTCCTGTTGTAGCTGAGCCTTGATTGTTGTTAGAATGCCAATGGGAGAGATTTACCCCCAGGTCAATTGGCTGCAAGGAGTGGCTACAAGCACTGTATGGGATCAGCTGTGAAGCAAGAGCCAAGACTGGCTGTTCATATAGAAAAGCCACTGGATACAGCTTGGGCGGGTACACGAGTTAGGTGACGCAGGGCCTCAGAGAATCACCAGGGCAGGCAAACAGCGTTAGCCATGATGATGGAGACTCATATATGGCACCTGCCTGCTGGCACTGTTGGGGAAGGGCTCAGGAAAGGAACAATGGCTTCTGCCAGAGGAAGCTGCCTCTCCAGTTCTCTCTGACGCCAGATAATTCAGTTCTTCTCCATATGTCTCTGGTGCTTTATGAGGTGCTGCCTAGGGCTGGAACTCAAAGCAGGTGAGTCTGAGTAAGTCTGAGTGGGAGCCCTATAAGAGGAACGCCTGGGACTCTAGAACCCCTCTGTCTCACTCAGCTCCAATCCTGCTGGTTTTTACAGCCAGAAGTTGTGGGGACTTCTTTTCCTGGCACTGAAACCCTGGTTTGGGGGGTCTGTTGTGGGGCTGGACCACTCTCTCCTCAGGGAGGACCGCCACAGCTGAGGTATGCCACCTGATTTTTATCTGCCTCACGTGGGTGTAGGATAAGCCTGTTTTGAGTCTCTGTCCCTACTACCAGTCTCAATGTATCTTCTTTATATCCTTAGATCACAGGTGGCAAACACAAGGCTCATGGCCCGAATCTGGCCCTCCATCTTGTTTTATCCCGCCTGGCACCTTGTTTCTACCCGGCAGCAGTGCGAGCTCCTTGCCTCTAGTTAAGGAGTACTTACATTTATACAGTCCTAAAGTTACATTCGGCCCTTTGGAGGCAACTGTGAGGCTGATGTGGCCCCCAGTGAAAATGAGTTTGACACCTCTGCTCTAGATGTAAGACTTCCATTCAGCTTGATTTCAGGCAGTTCTGAATGATGGTTGTTTTGTAGTTGATTGTAATTTTGATGTGGTTGTGGGATGAGTAACCACATTTACCTATGCTGCCATCTTGACCAGAAGCCCCAACAGTCTTCTCTCTCAGTACGTTGAATATATAGTCTGACAACTGGCTAGCTGTTCTCTGTGGTCACATTGGCCACTAGCTGGGCTCTGCTGTTACCTCTGGTCAGGTGGGGTCACTGGCTGTGTTCCCTGGCAGGCACTGCCACTGTTTGGACTCTGTGATTGGGCAGTCTGTGGCCTGGTCTCTGCATTTGCTCCCGGGCAGGTGGTGTCTCAGGCCATGGTCCCTGACCAGATGGTGCCATGGGCTAGATTCTGTTAGGCGGGGTCATAGGTGGGCTTTGTAGTTGGATCTGTCCTCAGGCTGTGCTCTGCGATCAGGTTGGCATAGAGATCGCCCTCGAGTTTGGCAGGTCTGCAGGTTGCCTTTGCGATCAGGTAGGCCGGTAGGCTGGTTGGCTGCTGGCTGTGCTCCGCCGTTGAGCAAGGTTGCTGTCTGGGCTCTCAGTGAGGAGGTGTCTCCAGCAGTTGGGTGGGGGCACTGACTGGACTCCCTCTCTGGCTAAGGGAGGCCTCAAGCTGTGTTTTGCATTTGGGCTGGGCTCTAGGCTGGGCTCTGAGGCTGCTTAGGGTCACCATTCAGGCTCCCTAGTTATGCGGGGCCAGAGGCCATGCTCAATAGTTGCAGAGGACTGCTGGTCAGGCTTCCAGGATGGCGGGAACTGGAGGCTATGCTCAGCAGTTGAGCTGCCCTGCCTGTGTGGGGCAATAGAATGAGCTCTACAGCTAGCTCCAGCCCATTGACTGGGGATGCCGAGCAGACAGAATCGCCAACTGAGGTCCCTGGCCAGACAGGGCTGCCCACTGGGCTCTGTTACTGACCCTTGTGCTTCACTGCACAAGGATGAGCTGTCACTGACCGGGCTGTCTGCTCACTACTGCTGCAAGCGGAAGTGCTGTCCACTGAGACTGAGTGAGTGCTGGAGTACACATGATTGGCTCACCACTCTGCCGGGCACCTGAAACTGATACAAAATGATATTGAATGGAAACTGTAATTAAGAAATAAAATTTTAAAAAAAGGGTTGAGTGCTGGTTGCTGAAAGCCCTGCCCCCACTCCTCTGATTCCCAGTGGTCCCTGTGAGCAAGTCCCAAACAGCCTCCCAGGCAGCACCCCACAATTCTGGGGAGCTGATGTCCACCTTGTGCCTTTTCCCCGGCCGGAGAAACCGCCGTGGGGCCTCTCAGTGTGGCTCTGTGCAGCCTGGGGCGGGGGTGGTTTGGTTAGTGTTACTCCAGTTAGCCTTCACTTGCAGTTCTCTGCCTCTGGTCCAGGAGGGTGTTGCTGTGTCACCTCTGGTTCTGGGGCTTTAACAGAGGCATCTTGTCCACAGAGAGCTGCCAGTTGGTCATTTTGTAAGGGGACTGAACTCTGGACTAACCTATGTTGCCATCTTCATGTCACTGCAGTCGACACTCTGATGTTGGGAAAAAAAAAAACAGCTGCATGGAGTCCACATAGAGCTTCCCCATGATCAGAACCCATTGTCCCTTTCTGTCCTTCCGTCCCTTTTGTGACTCCTCATCAGGATGGCCCTTTACCCTGTTTTAATGTGGTAAAGACTTTGGGGGTTGAAAAAAGAAACACTGGTTACAGAACCACGTACTTCAACCTCGTGCTTCCACCTGGCCCCTGGTTTCCTGTGCCCATTCACAGGCCAGGTTCTGCCCCCACCTTTCCTGGTGGCTTACCTGTAATTTGGGCCAGGAGAACAGGGTCAGTTTTGGTACCTATGTGGTGGTAGAGCCTTATGTTTGCATTGTCACCAGCTGTGGTGGCACCCTGTGAGGAGGGTGGGCTATTCAGTTATTCAGGGAAGTTCTGCATAAACCAGTTAGCTGTTACTTTGTAAATGAAGAACACATTTTGCTCATTTTAGGTATAATTAAAGAATCTGGTGTGAAGCACAAGGGATTGATTGAAATACCCAACCTTTCTGAAGAAAATGAAGTAGATGACACTGAGGTGAGATATCTGATGATGTTTCATTTCCCTCCTTTTTTTTAAAAATCAAGCTTCTGCTGTAGATGTTGAAGATCTGAAAAACTGTTCATCAGACTGTGTGATTCCTGTGCCGTAGTTTTGGTGAATTGTGGTGCGCTTATTTGCTGAGGATTGTTCACTGTGGGGGGCAGCACAGTGGCGTAGGAAAGAGTAAGCTGAAGGGAGGCCTAGATGGCCCCATGGACCAGGTGTGGGGCCTGGGCAGGTGACTGCGTCCTTTGTGGCCTCCTCATCTGTGGAACAGGGTTAATTCATCTTTCAGGGATGACACCAGATACACGCGACAGTGTACATACTGTGAAGGGATTGAGCAGCATGCAGTTTGGTGATGGTTCTCCCCTGCATCTTTGCTGTTTCCCTTTAATAGTGAAAATTCTCAGCTTTTAGCTATGGTCTCCTTTGGTTAATATACATAATTTTGTAAACTAGTTAGTATCCATCGCTTTTGACTGGCTAGGTCTCCTAGTTCTTGGGACATAGAGCATGTGTAACTTCTAACTGTGGTTTTCAGTTAGTGGTTTTCTGGAAGCTGAGTTTGGTTCTGGGGAGAGAGAGTTTGTACAGTAGCTATATTTTCTAAATGAAATAGTTTTTGACAAAATGTCTTTTTTGATTAGTGAAATTATTCAATGTGAAGGCTTTCAAAGATATAAAAACTAAATCACACTGAGCAACATGTCTATATAACCGCTATAAAATGCCAAAAGCAGGGCTGTCTCAGACATATCTTCAGACACGTGGTTGCTATGCTCAGGGGCTGTGATTTCACTTTGTGATATTCCAGTCCATCAACTGAGAAGTTTTTTATCATGTTAAACTGGTCTTTGAGTTTCAATCCTTCGTGGCGTTATAGAACAGACTCTTTAGATGGTACCTGGGACAAGCTCAGCTCAACTGAATGATTTCTAACCAACTCCACTTTTCATTCTGAGAATAAATCTCACAGAGGCATCCCCAGAGCACTTTGAAGTTTCCCTCTCCCCCCATTTCCCTCCCCTCTCCTCCTTTCCTCCCTTTTCTTACCTCCTTTTCTGCTCCTTTTCCTCTCCCTTTCCCAGCCCTCGTTTTTCCCTGCCAAAAATGTGTCGCTCCAGGCCATGTTATGTGGGAACTTGTTTTTCCTATTTACACTGGCTTTGGGGTTCTAGACCAGCGCTGTTCAATAAAAATATAGTGCAAGCCAAATATAGAATTTAGGATTTTCTAGCAGCCATATTTTTAAAAAAAGTTAAAAGAAACAGGTGAAATTAATTTTAATGTTTTTATTTAACCCAATATATAAAAATACCATTTTAACATGTAATTAATGTAAAAATTATTAGATTACATTTTTTTCTTTTGTACTAAGTCTTTCAGGTTTGGTGTGTATTTCTTTACACTTCCAGCACATCTCAAATCAGACCAGCCACATTTCAAGTACTCAGTAGCCACATGGGGCTGGTGGCTACCATACTGGACAGCGCATTTCTAGACCCTGATAAAAGCCATGGACTGCATCATCAATATAATACATATACATATAAAATTTTGAATGCAAATTAAGGGGCTCACATTCTTAGAAGTCCATTCAAGATTTGGCCAATCCAGTCAATGGAGCCTTGATTTAAAGACCTTTACACCTTCACAAACTATAGGAAGAATCCTGTCACAGCTCTGGTGTAGCCACTTCTTCCCCTTCCCTCACAGTCACCATGTGTCCCAATGTTGGAAGAATACATCAAACCAGGTTTTTCTTAGGTTTGTATTTTTCTGATTTTTAGGTGAACGTGAGTAAAAAGAAAGGAGATGGGGATATACTGAAGGATCTTATGAAAACCGCAGGCACCGCCAAGGTCAGGGAAGCCCTTGGAGATTACCTGAAGGCACTAAAGACGGGTAAAGAAGGCATCTCTCGTGACCCCAGGGGTCCCTTTTCTATTGACCCAAGTTATGCTCTGCACTGTGGTCTGGATTTGCAGGTTAGGCTGATATCTCAGGCTCCAGAAACTAACTCTTTATGCTTCAGGATAAACTATAGCGTGGATGGTGAGAGCTAGTCATGAGTAAAGGTATAATTAGTGATTATCAGTATTGTACACAGCGTGAACCATTTTGCCTACAGAATTGTTAATAGTTTTCTGGAATGATTATTTGATCAGTCATTTGTATAATTACTTGTTTAATGTCTGTCTTCCCTGCTAGACCATAAGCTCCCTGAGGGCATGGAAGGTGTCTGTCTTGTTCATTGCTGTATCTCCAGCATCTAGCACAATGCCTGGCACATAGTAGGTGCTTAATAAATCTTTGTTGAATGAATGAATGAATGAAAGTGACTGTAGGTAATACAGGTATAGTTGAGGTTTCCCTAGATAATCCCTACACTGTATGGAAGTGAGATTATTTATTGTTTTCATACCTAGATTAGAGAACTTACTTGCCAGGCAAAATGGCCAACAGGGCCTGTATGTCTGCACATGATCCTTGGATTCTGCTGTGTCTAGGTGTTGGCATAGATGGATTTGAGGATGCCACTTTTCCCGGGAGACCACACACGTGGCTGGCCCACAGGTGGGAATACAGTGAGGCCGATATTTGTGAGGTGGTGGTGAAGCAATGAGAAAGTGTCTGTAGAGTACACGAAGTATACACTTTTGACAGTACACGAAGGCCATAAAGCTGTTAGTAGTTAAGTGAGCTTTTTGGAAAACATTTGCAATTTTTGTTAATTTATCAAGAACTAGATAAAAATGAGGCATTTGAAAAATGAAATTAAAAGGCATCTTTTTGTTTTATAACTCATATTAATTATATATATATATATATATAAATGGTCTTGAAATCCTCAAAGTGATTTAGGAATTCTCCTAAATATCAGTTATTTTCCTATAGGCTATTTTGGGTTTTCTGCCTATTTGTGCTGAAAAGGAAGAAGTTCCTTATTAAAACCATCTCCCATTTTTCTTTGTAGAATTTACAATGGGAATGATTTTACCAACAAAAGCCACGGCAACACAGGAACTGACTACTAAAAGGAAACTGAGTGAGAATACCTTGCAGGTATGATCTCTGGTGGCCAATATGTAGACAAGGGGCTTAGTGTGATTCTTCAAAGCTCTCAACAGCCTTTCAATGATGGGCTGAAAGAGTATCAAGGAGGGCCAGTTAATCCACCCTTACCATCGTCTGCCTTTTTTTGGAGGAAGTGATAAGATTTGCATCTTTGATGGAAGGCAATGTATAAACACTTTTTGTGGGGATAAATACTGAATTTCATTGAAGACTTGTAAAGGCACAGTTCTTTGGTAGGCAACAGGTTACAAAACCGTAAGACTTTGAGGCTCACATACCACAGTGGATCAATCTTCTCTCCAAACTTTTGGACTGGGAGGTTTTAGATCCTGTTTTTGGAATCTGGTACTGTAAATTGACACTCTTGGTCCTTATGTGCTATTGTCCCTCATCTGCTTATCTTCATGCCTTCTGGTCCATATTTGTATGTCCAGATAGGATTCGGGGTGTTGAGTCATAGCTTGGGAGTAGAACAGAATTTAAGAGCTCATAGGAATAATGAGCGCTGTTTCCAAAGGCCCGGACTGGTGGTGCTAAGAGACCTTTTCATGCTATTTCCATGTTTCTGGGATGGGTAGTGTGAAATTTGGGATATATTAGTGTTTTATTAAGCCTGGAAGACTGACTTTTTAAATTTAAGCAGCTTTATCTTTTGGCATGTTAATTATTCTTTGGAACCTCTTCTCGAGACTCAGGTGCCCCTCGGTGTGAGGATCCCCACTGTAGCACTGCACATGACGGAGCTGTTCGACACAGCTGCGGAACGGCTGTACCGTATCTTCACTGTGAAAGAGGTGAGTCGCTTCGCAAGCTAGGGTCTTAAATGCTGACGCTGGGATGGCATGTGCCACCAAGAACTGGAACTGGTCTTTTTGTTTCCCTCACCTTCCTGTTTTTCTGATTGAAGGGATCTAGAATTGTGGGGATAGAAGTCTTCAGGATAGCTTCTGAAATATTTGATGAGGGACATCTTGGAGGCAATTACCAACAATTAGGGGATACATTCATTTACTTCATTTTCTCCCTCTGCGAGAGAGAGAAAGAAAACTAAACTAATTACAAGCTGCGTATTCAGGACTTTAAAAACTCATAGTAATTGTTAGATGCTGAAATAACATGTCTTACTATGTTTTTCTTGGTCAGTTGGTACAAAAATTCTCCAAATCTCCTGCCATATTAGAAGCTGAAAAGGGAGGGAAATTCCAAATGTTTGATGGGAACATCACCGGTGAATATATAGAACTGGTAAGTAATCTTATGGTTAAAGAAAGTAACCATACACCTGGGAACCAACACCTGTTTCCGTTTAATTGCTTTTTAAATTAATGCTATTTTTAATTTGCTTTGGGTTTTTATCTGAGCTCACAGAAACTTGAGAACTTTATAGAGTTGGTTATAGAGCAAATAAAAAATGTTACATATGAGAACGTTGAAGCCTTAGTTTGACAGTATTTGTGCAAATGTTTATGATTTTAGAACACTAAGATTCTCCCAAATGTCTGTACAACGTTCAGCTTTCTGCCACCTGAATCACTGGGGTCTGCACTGCCAGATGTCAGCTGACTCACCGCTGACATTGGTTGTTTTTGTTATCCATGTTACTGCACTTCTGTCCTTGATATTTGCTGCTGTTATGGACATTTTGGCACTAGGGACAATGAATTCTACAATGGTGCAGACACATAAACTGGAAGATGTACATTGTTTATTGATTACTTTTGGTACATAGGGGTTTTGATGAAAGGCTCAGGTGTTTTTCTGTATAGTACTGTGGGAAATTTTAAGATGTTTTCAATAGAATTTCCTCTTTGTTTCCAGTTAACAAATGAAAAGATCGTCATGAAATGGAGATGTAGGAACTGGCCAGAAGGTATGTTACTAGTACTGCTTGTTTTAAGAGCCTACAAACAAGCTGTTTTCCCCCTCACTGTGTAAAGCAGGTAGTAGTACTTAGAAGTTTTCCTCTTCATAATATTTCCTGTTTTTCTTCCAGAACACTATGCAACAGTTGTACTGAATTTTGTGCCTGCTCTAGGGCAAACGAAATTACAAATGGACTGTAAAGGAGTTCCTGTCTGTAAGGAAGAGAACATGAAATTCTGTTGGCAGAAACAGCATTTTGAAGAAATAAAAGGCTTACTGCAGCTGACCACTCTAAATGGTTGAATTACAAGATTTTATAAGGGCATTACTTTTTGTAAGCAGAAAAAGTGTCATTACTTCTTCCCTCTTTTAAAAAAGAAAACAAAACTCGTTAATTTATAGTGGGTGAAATCCATGAACTTTTACAGAATTTAAAGCGTAGTTTGAATCTTTACTATGATTAGACTCTGCACTGAGTTAGAAGCAGCAAGCAACCTGAAATTAAGTATTTAACCTTACCTCCGACAGATGCTCCTCTGAGACAAGACTGAATCCCTCAGTAGATAGTTGACGTTTCCCAACCTAAAGCTTGTCCTTCTAGCAGGCTTACTTTCAGCTGTAGTTTTAGTTCAGGAAGACAAAAATAAGTGGCATGTTGATAACATTCCTTTATTTACTTCAGGGTTTGCAAGGTGGGTAGCTCTTAGGTAATGAAACAGTGGCATGTTGCACTCAGAAGCATGTTGAAGTGAGGACGAGTTGGTTGTAGTGTTAACACTTCTCCCTGCAGCAGTTAGGCATTTCAGGGTGGAGAGGACCGAAAAGTCCATGGGAGTAAGTTACGTTTTAGACCGCTACTAACACTTCTAATGAAATGACTATAATGGGTAAGTGCTTCCCCCATCAACAGTTTTCTCATTACTTTCACCTGTGAAGACTGAAGCAACGTATGTAAACAAATGAAAAGTCATCACAATCAGTTTAATTAAGTGCACAGAATAGCAATCAGTCATGTCAATAAAAATAAAACAATTATTTTTACATCAAGTGTGCTTTATTTCCTCCACAGGTATTCTGTTAAATAAAGCACCATTTATATACTGCCAGGCCACAGCTAAAGAGGATTCTTTACAGAATCAAATTTCTTGTGGTTGTTCCGTATACAAGTAAACTTAATTTTGATAATAAGAACCACAGCGATCGGAGGCAATCTGCCTCTATTATAAGGTACAAAACTGGCACAGAGGACACCATATTATACACAGTAAAAATGCTGTAAGTTTAAATTACATTGTACAGGGCTAGGGAACCCTGTTCCTCCCAGACAGCCATATTAAATGAAAGCCACTACAGTGAACTCTTAATTACATAAAACATATCCATTATCTGATTGCCCTTTAGAAAGTATACTGAAGATGCAAATTTTTTTCATCTGGAGTTCTGCCTGACCAAGAATTAAGCCTATAAATCTATCTTGCCATTCAAGCAGAGAGCACTGGACAAACTGAAGCACAAAAACAGAAATAAGCAAAACTTATACAAACAGCATTGGGGGGCGGGGGCGGCCTTAAAAGTAGACATGCGACACCTCATGTCAAGAAGCAGCCTGGTTTCCTTTGCCAGATATCCTTGTGACCACGTGGATCGTGGACTCGATGGTTCTACACAGCGTATCTAAAATGTCATGCTGCTGCATGTGACTGAAGAGTCCTCTGGAATGGCCACAACTGAGTGAAACAGCAGCCTCAGGGTCCTGGGAGGGCAAAGCTTGACCATCACAGCTTCTCAAGTCAGCTAAGTCAGACAGAACGGCAGAGATAGAAGTAGAAGGGAACTCGGATTCTTCCTCAGCTAAGTTAGAATCCTTGGAACAGTGGAGGTCTTTAAATTCTTTACAATCCTCAAATCTACTGTTGTTGGACTGCTCTTCTGCATGCTGTGACCTGATATTTGACATGTCTTCTGAAAACGAAGATGGAACTTCCATTCGGTATTCTTTAACAGAACTATTTTCAGGGGAAGGAAGATCTTGCTCAGTTCCTGGATCGATAATTGAGGAGTCTCTCGTCTCATTGTCTGAAGTGCTAGTTGGGGTCAGGACCTCCCTGGTTTCTGTTTTCATGTCATTGATGCAGCCGTCTACAGTGTGCTCCTCATCACTGCTGACACGCCTTCTTTTAACAGGAGTCGCCCCTTCATCATCTGTGAAGACATCAAAAACTTCTATGAAAGGAGTCACTAAGCTCACACTGACGGGGCAGTGTTTATGGAAAATTTCCTCTTTAGCATTTATAATATGTAGGAGGCCCAAGTGGACACAGAGCCTGCTGTGCAGTCAGTTATACCAAGTGTGTTCCCTTATCCCACCCTGAAGGTAATACTGGTCCATAAAGCTAACCTTTAGTTTTTCTTTCTTTGGCTTCTTGCTCTTGGAGTGAGTTTCTCTGCTGCAGACAAGCCCTGCATTTACTTAAAAGCTCTTGCAGAGTTGGAATTAGAGCTGGGTTCAATTGTTTGGGAGTGTGTACCGACAGGAGCAAAGCAAGTGCCCGCAGGTCCTACAAAAAAACCGAGACATGAACATTTCAAATTCTGTAGCCACATCTGACACACTTTGTTTACAGTTCAATGCACATATTTACCTTCCCAGGAATCTACCCTGATTTATTTTTTTAAATCCTCACTCGAGGATATGTTTATTGATTTTAGAGAGAGAAGGGGGAGGAGGAACAGGGAGAGAGAGACATCCATGTGAGAGAAACATCCATTAATTGTCTCCTGTATGTGCCCCGACTGGGGATAGAACCTGTAACCTAAGTAATGTGCCCTGACTGGGATCAAACCTACAACCTTTTGGTGTATGGGACAACACTCCAACCAACTGAACCACCCATCCAGGGCTTAATAATTTAGAGAGGGAGAGAGAGGGAGGGAGGGAGGGAGGGAAAGAGAGAGAGAGAGAGAGAGAGAGAATGTGTGTGTGTGTGTTTGGGAAAGAGAGAAACATCAATTTGTTTCACTTACTTATGCACTCATTGGTTGCTTCTTGTATGTGCTCTGACTGGGGATTGAACTCACAGCCCTGGTGTATGGGGACAGCACTAACTAACTAAGCTACCCGGCCAGGGCCTCTCTGGCTTCTTACAAGAATGCTGAAACTAGAAAGCCAATGTTGTGATACTGTATCTCATTGATACCATTATTTTATCTACCACACCATTAAAATAAATCAGACTGAAGACTCAAATAGTGTTTTCTGAAAATGGGGGCAGGAGTGGGGGAAATCAATAATAGAATTCACGTAGGAACTTAAAATACAAACCCTGAATGACCCATTAGAAATTTAGGCTTTATTAATCCAGAAATCAGTTTCTTAAATATGCTAATTTTGGGTAGATATGGAAAAAAGGCCTTCCTCACTCCTCTCTATAATCTGTTCTGGCACCTGAGCCTTGTGTTACTGGAAGGCTGCTGCTGGACAAATGCCAGCACACATGTCCAGGTCCCACTATTCTATATGACATGGCTGTCCTGTGGGTCTATACAAGGCAATTTACTAATTCCCCAGTTTTAACTGGCTTTATAATAGGCAGATCATTAATCTGATTGTTTAGTTACTCATGAGCCAGAGGCAATAACAGAAACATCACAAATAATTGTTTCAAAAAGGATAAACAAGTGGAGATAAAGGAAATGTCTTTTAATGGTCAATACTGCCATTAATGACATTATAGCTTGGGGCTTCTAACGCAACAGAAAGTGTGCTATGTACACAAAAGGCATAGTGAGCAAATTTTTAAAAATTTGATTGTAGTTTCTTCATTATATTTGACTTCTAGAGTTTGAATAGTAAGTTAAAGCTATGATGATGAAATCATTCTAAACCCAATTTTAGAGTTGATTTAAGGAAAGTTCTGAAGTGTATGACTACTCCCTTCCACAGTTCTTACCCCATTTAATGAAGCACTTGCTTTGGACATTTCAATTCGATTGGTAAAATCAGACTGCAGGTTCTGATACTGATTTATCAAGTTTGTAATAAGGGTGCTGATCAAATTGGCACAGTTTGCTTCAGAAAACACTTGACCCTGAACCTGAAAAAAAGAGATAAAGAAAAAAATCTCCGCAAGGCTAACAAAATGAAAACACAACCATTAAATAACTGGGGGTCATACACTGAGTTTTCAAAGAACAACATACCTTTAGAAGAAAATGAGTCATGAATGTGTAGACAATGTTGTTGTTCAGGAAAGTTCTTTCATCCATTAGGATACATTTAATATATTCTGCAAAAACAGGATCTTCACACAAAAGCTTGATGCAGTTTTTGGACAGAGCAGACTAAAGTGGGGAGAAGAAGTTCTGGTGGGTAAGCACTGAAATCGCTGAAAACCTTAAACACACTGCTTACAATGTACATCTGGAGTCTCGAAGTCCTACCGGAAGAGCCACTTTTATCTCATCCTTTCAGTCACAGCAACTGTCCCCCAGTCAATAAAATAGTAACTGGGACTGCATGAGTGAGTGCTACAGGGGGAGACTTAGAAAAAGTCCAAATGGAAAAACTGAATAATAATTTTCTTTAAGAAAATGCAGCTTTAGTATCTACAATTAAGAGACTGGACAAATAGAATGTTTTTAGGGAACCAATTAATGGATAGTTAACAGGTAACCAAAGCATATGTAGAGAAAATTTTAAGAATTAAATTTATTCTCTAAAATGAGTTACAACTTTTACTGTATGATCTCATTAGCAGTAATTTGTTAAAATCTTCTCCCCTCATAATAGTGCAAAGGTAAACAGCAAACTTCTTTTCCTGACTGCCTCACACAGAGAATTAGTGGGTCCAATATGTTGAAATTTTACTAAAATTTGGTTTTCCTGTTTTCAAATGGTCATGGCTCTTAAACACAAGTAGTATGTCTTTAAATAGATATATTCCCTAGATTAGTTATATGAGTTTTAATAACAGATCATTTACATGGAAGACAAAACAGACTGTTTGAAAAATAGGACAAGCATTTAGATAATATGTACATTATATACTTAAATGTTTTATTACAGTAAGCAACTGTGTAAGTAAAATGCTCAAGATCACCCAAGAAATTAGAGGAGTTGAGTAGAACCAGGACCCAAGTCTTCAGATTCTTGGTGTCAGGAAAATATGCTTTATTCTACCAGTCATAGCCTCTGCCTACTGCCTATGTTTCTTGCGCAGGATGACTGGCAGAGGCTTTGGAAGCCTTCGTTGGGTTGGTATGGTTTTGTTTTAAGGGAAGTTGGAGGGGAGGGGGGGAATGGTGGATTCTGTGGAAAAATGCTAAATAAAGAATAGTAGAGTGCAGAGCAATAGGGAAGCAGTAGGTGGTGGCAGAGTACAGGAATACTCCTCACCCCCTAAAATAAAGCAACCACCCAAATCAAGAAGAAAGAAAAGATCAGCAACAGGGAGGGAAAAAGCAGAGATCTGCTTCAATTTACTGAATAGGCCACTCAGCTCAAAAATCAACCAGCAAGTCATATTCTGAATGTCTACTAAATATTAAGTCATTTGATCAATGTATCTAGCCTTTCAAAGATTCCTACTACAGAAAACAAAATGACATTTGAAGTTCAGGAAACAGAGATGACTCAGATAAGGTCTCTACATTTGAGGAGCTCACAGTGTGGGACAAGGAGATAAACAACTACAGTACGAAGTGACACATCCACTAGGAGAATATACAGATCACTAATGCCCGGGCAGGAAGCTGGACCAGACTCAGAGTCAGTCAGATACTATAATGTGGGTAAAGGTTTACAGCTAAGGAAGATTAATAAACTCATCTCTTTCTTTGGAAATGAGCAGATGTAGTCAGGCAGGAAAACAATAGTTTTTTCAGGGTCTAAAAGAGTGGGGATCCTTTATGCCTGATCTAAGAAATGAGCCCAACCTGAGAACCAATCTAGTCTCTCCCCTCTCCCTGCCATTCTCCCTCCACAACTGAACAAGCATTATTTGGGTGCTCTCTTTATTTTAAGGGGTTGGCTCTTAGATACCTAAGGCAGGAAGGGTAGTTTCCTGTCCTCAATGAGACTGTTGAAAACAACTTGAAAAACTATTCTGAGGTAACAGATAAGCAAGAGGTAAAAGAAGGACTGCTTTTGGAATGGTGGAGGGAGAGACAGATGGGGGCAAGGCAGGGGGAGCAAGAAGTAGCCTATGTCTTCTTCCCCTAAGATCTCCATTTTGGATTTTTACAACTGTTGATATTGACGTATACATGAGGAATTCAATTATAAACAGCTTATTTGAAACATCCTGTGATACAAATCTGCCAAAGTAAAACACTTGAAAGGCCAACTAGATGTCCAATGCTTAATAGCTATTATTTCCATTAATCATATTTTACCTACCAAGATTCTAAAATATCCCCAGTGTCCAGCTGATTTTCAACCAACTGTTCCTAAAATTACTGACCACATGGGCCAGATGAGATTAAAGACTAAGTCATCTAAAACTCGTTTTCTTTACCTGAGTCTGGCATAGCTCAGTCCAAAGTTTGGGGAACAGTGCAAGATGAAGTGGCAAACCTTCATAGGCAACTAGGATACCTAATATTTGAAAAGAAATCAGAATAGGTTATAAATTACACTACTGAGGTATTAAACTGTAGGTATAATATAATAGCTATTTCTAGTTATAACTATGCATATTTTCTACATATGTTAGAAATATGTAAAATACTGAAAGGGAAGAATTCATCCCAATATTTTAACCAGTTAAATAACTTAGAATGCAGCACACTTTGCATTTATTTATATCCTACACCTCATTCCCAGAAGGATCTGAGGCAACTTAAATTATGTGTTTTGAGTACTGGAGTTTTATTTGGAATAATTTAATAAAGGTTAGAGCCAATTGGTTCCAAAGCTTTCTTGGATTAAGATACCACTCAGCCAATTAAGAGAATTTTCATCATGCAAGAGCTAGACTGCAAGGTGTGTGTATGGGGGGCAGGTTGGGAGGGGGGTGTGCACATGCATGTGCTTCCATAAGGTCAAAAAGAGGATATGGAGAATTAGAGAACATGTTGTTACTTCTCCTTTTACCTTATTTCTTTAAAGATAGGGAGAATTATCTTCATGGTAGATTTAGGTCAACACTGCTCTGAGTCTAAAAGCTTCTAGCCCTGTCCCCAGGATCTTTTGGATAGACCATACTTAGCTGTACGTCAGCGTCCTATCTGGAACCTGTATTGTTTTAAACTTTCCTCTTCTTCACTGTTCCAGATGTCAAGTACGTCTTTAAGAAATTCATCCCCCTACCCGCTGCCCTCCTACCTCTCAAAGCACAGAAATTGCAACACTACAGTCATAAGTCAATTTCCCATCCTCCATATTCCCACTCCTAGGGAAAGTATAATCGTGGAAAAGGAGAAAAGCTACCTCCTCCATTAAAAGAAATTACAAAAGATTAGATCTGAAGTCAGCAAACTTTTCTGTAAAGGGTCCAAACAGTAAATATTTTAATATTTGTGGCCTTTTGATCTGTTATAACCACTCAACTCTACAGAGGAAGTGTGAAAGCAGTCACAGACAACACTAAATGAATGGGTGTGGCTGTCTTTCAATAAAACTTTAAGAATAGTGAAATTTAAATCTCATGTGGTTTTCATGTGTTATAAAATATTTAGAGTAATCTAGTTTTTTTAACTACCTAAAAAGTAAAAGCCCTCCTAAGCTTGCAGGTAGCTCACTGGATATACAGAAACAAGCAGCGTGCAGGCTCCTGTTTGCCGACGTATGGTTAGACCAAGGATTTGAGAAATTTTAAAAGGAAAGTTAGATCAGTCACCCAGTTTAGTCATCCAAGGATGCCTAGACTCCCTTTTGTGGGTAAGCCTATTTATTTTCCTGTTGAGATTAATCCCTTTGTAAAGATCCAAGTTATTAACTCTTTCTCCTTTACTCAATATACATAAACAAACAAGGGCAGGTCATCGAAACTATTGGTCACGGTATAATTACCCACAGCAGAGCAAGGGCTAGCAAACTGGCCGACAGCCTGTTTTTGTATGGCCATGTGAGCTAACATAAAAGTTTTTAAAGAATTGTAAAAACGAAACAAAAACAGCCAAACAAAGAATATTTGACAGAGACCATATATGGACTGCAAATCTAAAATATTTAATACCCAGCCCTTTGCAGAAAGTTTGCCAATCCCTGCCCTTATATGGAAAGCAAACTGTATAACTCAACTTATGTTTCTCTGGTCCTTACTCTTTCTTCTCCAAATATTCCTCAAAGTGAAACAATTTTTATTCCTATTTTCTGTAACTACCAAAAAGCCAGCATTACCACAATAAATGAAAAAATCCCACGGAGACCTTCTATAATCTAGATCACTCTCAAGTGATATTCTGATACAAACATCTTTATAAGCAAAGAAGGAAATAACAAGTACTGGCATTTATTGTGCTAGGTATGTCAGATAACCACAGTTACTTTTTTCTCATCAGTTTGGGAGGCATGATCCTCATTTTTGCCCCCTTTTTTGGATGAGAAAATTATGCTCAGACAGATTATGTAACCTGCTCAGGTTCATCCCCAAAGCCAGTGAACTATACATTTGTGTCTACCTCAGATTTATCTGATTCTAAACCACAAGGTCTGATGTAATAGTTATGTACTTTTATAATACAGTAAGATCCACACATACTTATTAATATAAAACTTATTTTTCCTGGACCATCTGTTACACCACACTCTGGAAAACACACCTATGGGGAGCTAAAGACACCTCTTTCATAGTCCTACCTACTCCCTCTGAGCAGCACCTCCTTTAGAAGGAAGGCCATCCCTTCAGAGCGACAGAGTTTCCATTTCTTTCTAGCATTTTCACAGAACACTGAGGATCAGGCACATCTTGGCTCTGTGACTGAGGGCAGAGGCCAATACTATCCTGCTCCACACATTCCTCCTCTAACACGTTCTGGGAGTCTCACTGGGTGGAAAGCACAGGGAGATGCAATCACCAGAGTTCTCAGGAACACATCCAAGCCCTGTATGTCAGTGAAATGGGATGGGCAGGCCTAAAACCTACTAGCTTCTGTACCACTTATCTTTCTTCATCCCTACTCATTAAGGATCTAATATACAACAATAAAACACTGTTGCAAACGTATCTTCATTAGTAACATACTGCAGAAGCTGCTGGATATGTTATCAAAAGAAAAAAATCTTTTAAAAACTGCTTTTGTAGGTAAAACTGTAGTTCAGATGATTGCTAAGAGGAAAAACTATTTCATACATGTAGTTTACTAGTTAGGGTTTCTCCTATCTGAATTGAGCTATGATTCTCTAATTTTCTACAGGAGCATTTATCATATTCAATCATTATCCACAGGAAGTGACAGCTTTAGCCTATGGATGAAAGGCCCACAACTAAGGCTACAGTGTGAGACTGAATCATCATCTTAGCCTAAGACTGTCACACATTTGATGCTTCTAATCCATCTTGTTCTGATATCATACCTACTAAGTAACCTACTATTGTCTATTTAGCTTCCCATATAGGTTACTAGAAAAAAAAAATCTGCTGGTCCTACCATAGAATATTCAGACACCTGTACTAGTTCTTTCTCTATGTAAATTAACAAACTGGTATAACAGGTAGAATTATAAATATGCCTACTAAGTATAATTACCATGTATTAGTCTAGGGTAAAGGGATTTACCTTTGATGGACTAATAAAAGCTGGCATCTTATCTGCACTAAATGACTGGCCCTGCTCTGAAGTATATTCATCTTAAGAAACCTTTCTGGAAACAGCTAACCAGCTGCTTCTCCAATCAGTCCCACC
>VMDR010013743.1:0-24527 GCA_007922815.1 Macrotus californicus | reverse complement strand
CACAATAGTAAAAAGAAAGAAAACAGTTAAAATATAGGCAAAGGATTTCAATAGCTATTTCTCAAAAGAAGATATACAAATGGCCAACAGGCACATGAAAAATAGTGTAATATCATTAGTCATCAAGGGAATGCAAATCAAAACCACAAGGAGCTACCACTCACACCCATTAGGATGGCTGTAACAAAAAAGACAGACAATGACAAGTGCTGGAGAAGATGTGGAGAAACCAGGACCGCGCACACTGCTGGTGGGAGTGTAACGGGGCGTAGCTACTTCGGAAACAGTTTGGCAGTTCCTCAAAAAGAGTTACCACATATAGAGTTACCTTACACACAGAAGTACCACTCCTGGGCATATGCTCAAGAGAAATAAAACATGTCTACATAAAAACTTACATATGAGCCATGGCTGGTGCGGTTCAGTTGGTTGGAGCACCGTCCTGTGCACCTGCAAGTCTCAGGTTCAAGTCCCAGTCAGAGCACACGCCTAGGTTGTGGGTTCAGTCCCCAGTCGCGGCACGTATGCGAGGCAGCCAATCCCTGTTTCTCTCTCACATCAATGTTTCTCTGTTTCTCTCTCTCTCTCCCTCCCTCCCTCCCTCTCTTTCTCTCTCTCAAATCAATAAATGTATCCTCAGGCAAGGATTTAAAAAAATAACAAAATAAATAATTTCAAAAGACTTAGAGAAATGTATATTCACAGCAGCATTATTTATAACAGTCTCAAAAGTGCAAACACCCACTGCCCATTAATTGGTGAATGGATTTTTAAAAAATATGATAGATTTTGAGTAATATCCAGAAATATAAGAAATATTCCACAATAAAGAGGAATGAAGTACTGATACATGCTACAACATGAATAAGCCCTGAAAACATGATGCTGAATGAAAAGCCAGTCACAAAGGCCACACACTGTATTACTCCATTTATATGAAATGTCTAGAATAGGCAAATCTACAGAGACTGGAAGTAGGTCAGTGGTTGCCAGGGTCTGGGAGGAGTGGGGAACGCTAATGGATACAGGATTTGGGGGCAGAGTGGTAAAAATTAGATAATGGTGATGATTGTACAGCTTTGTGAATACAGTAAAAACCACTGAACTGTACAATTTAAAAGGGTGAATTTTATGGTAATGTGAATTATATCTTAACAAAACAAGACTGTACTGGAAAAATAAAGATGAATCAAAGAAAAACATAAAAGAACATCTTCCTAGAAAAACATGAGGATATCTTTACAGAAAAACCTAAGACACTATATCTTTGTGACTTAGGGATAGGCAAAGGCTTCTTAAACCAACAGCCTTTGAAAAATGCATTTGTGTTTAAGAACTGATAGGAGCCGTGAGCGCACAGGAGGGTGCAGAGTGATGATAAAACTTCAAAAGCAGAACTCAGTAGTGGGAGGAGTACAGCTTGGTCAGCTGGTCGGACCGCACTGCAATTAAACATCCGTGTTCTTTCTGTCCTTTGGCCGAGACGAGGGCGTAGAAGAAACTCTCCCTGGTGTCAGGAACAAGCACCGTCTGCCTCAGGGCGACGGTCCACGCCTGCCCGCCTTGTGCACACTTCAGAGCACAGGCCAGGATGCCCCTCAGGACAACAGATGGGACTCTTCGAGACAGGGCATTCTCAGTATCACCCGAATGCTCAAAAGCCAGAGCTTCCAGGGCATGTCAGACTCTTTGTTCTTGCTTTCACCAGTCCATCAAATTCACTTGGCCTCTTCTAGCAGCGGTAGACCCTTTCTGGAATCAATGTGTCTCTCTTTCGTGTGCAGACCCCTACTTTTATACCTCAATTTTTCATCAAGGCCCTTTGTTGTAAGCTGACCCTCCAAAACATCTGCCTGGCATGTGAGGCACAAAATTCTTTTTTTTTTTTTTTTAAAAAAAAAAAAGCTTTTTGTATGTACACAAAGAGACTGCTTCGTTGTTTATTCCATTTTTGGCTTCCTGCAAGTTTAAATATGGAATCAAGTGGAAAATGACTTCAAAATAGTTAAGAGATTATATAAATCTTTTCCATACTTCATGTAGTCAGTCACGAATGTTATATTAACCCTATCATGTATCAATGGTGTGCTAGTGATTTCTTTTATTTTCTGATTTACACAGTAAAATTCACTTCTCTTGGGTTGCAGTGCTATGAATTTTGACAAATAGAGCCATATAAAAAGTCAATCCAGATACAGAATAACTCCATCACCCCAGAATCACGCCCTTGTGCTGCCCCTTTGTAGTCTTCCAGCCCAGCCTTAACTGCTGGCAACCGCTGATGAAGTTCTGCCTTTTCCAGAATGTCATACAAAAAGAATCGTAAAGTATGTAAGCTTTCGAGTCTGGCTTCTTTCATTCAGTGTAACGCATCTGAGATTCAGGAATTGTGATGTGTGTGTCCACAGTTCGTTCCATTGCTGAGTATTTGTCCACTGCGGTGCTGTGCCAGTTTCATTTACCCATTCACTGGCTTAAGGACATTTGAGGGTTTATTTTTTCCAGTTTTTAGCAGCTAACTGTAAAGTTGCTGTAAACACGCGGGTACCGGCCTGAATATGTAGACGTGTCTTCACAGGAAGTTCAATCGCGTAGACCCCCACGATTGGGATTGCTGCCTTCAGGACGGTTGTCCTTCATCTTTGGTTTGCAGCAGTTTGATTATAATGTGCGTGCAATTTTATCTGGGTTTATCCTGATGGGATTTGATGGGGCTTCTTGAATCTGTACATGTATCTTTCACCAAATCCGTGAAGCTTTCAGACGTTATTCCTTCATATATTTTCCTCCAACACTAATATTTCTCCTCTCCTTCTGGGGCTCTAATGACATAAATATTAGACCTTGTGGTAATCTTCCATAGGTTCCTCCCTGTGCTCAGTTCAAATTTTCCCTCTTTTTTCCTCTCTGTCTTTCCGGTGTGTAATGTCTATTGATCTACCTTGAGGTTCACTGACCCTCTCTTCTATCATCCTCATTCTGATACTGACACCATAAAGTGAATTTTTAATTTTAGATACTGTATTTTTCAGTTCTAAAATTCAATTTTGTCCTTTTTTTCCCCTTCTATTTCTCTGCTGAGAAGTTCTGTTTTTCCATCCATTTCAAAAGTGTTCAACTTTATCTTATGGAGAATGGTTACGATCAACCCAGTGAGATCCAGTTTATGAGTTTTGACTCATCCTCTGTGGACAGAGTGCTCATGTCGGTTTAGTTTGTAAAGCCTTTGCTACACTGTTTGGGTTTGCCCAGTATGTGCACCACTTAAGGGTTAGTCTGAAGCTGGGCAGTGATTTACGTTGCAGTTGAGTTGCCCCTTCAGGTCCGTGCGGCACATGTGCCCCTGGGAGGTGAGTATGGGACTTACGTCAGTTCTTACACAGAACCCAGCTCTCTCCTCTCTGAGATTCCCCCCACACTTTCTAGTCCTCAGGGTTCCTTTTTCCTGGTTTCTCTGGGCATAAAGCTACGTTTCTCTCAGGTTTTAGCCTCCTAGTCTGTCATGCACTTCTGTACAACTGAGACCGCCTTTGGGAGCAAAGCAGCAAAAGAAAAGAAATAAAGTAATAGGATTCTCTCACACTCTTTGGACAAAAGGGGCTCATTTTTCCTGGTCTTCTGATTAAAGAGAATCTTCCTTGGGGGTTTTAGGTGGCCAAACCCTCTTAAGAATGCATTGCAAATCCTCAATTGGGACTGGCCTCGGGGAGGGAAAAGACAAAAAAAAAAAAGAAACAGAAAAAAATGGGAAGTCCTCTATATTCTCAAGAAAAGGACCCTTGCCAAACCTCTGGTTAGAAATCAGGAGTTTCACATGGAGACGGTGCTGCCGAGGCCTGCTGCGCAGTTCTCTAGCAACATCAGCCCTTGGGTCAAAGCTCAGAGATAGGAGAGAAAACCCTACAAAACTCACTCCTGGTACAAGGACTGATAAAGCTTTGACTTCATTCCCTTTCACCATTTGGCTGCTCCTGTTTACTTTTCAGGTGCCACAGGTAGTTGTTTTCTGTATTGTCCTGAGTTTTTAGTTGGAATCCATGAGAAATGCAGCTTTGGGCGGCCTTCTCCATCCTGCCCAGCACCAGAAAGGTGGGCTCCTGAGTTTAACGACAATGGGCCGATGCCTGGTCTTTGCTGCTGCTGTTGTGTTTACCTTCGCCTGAGTCAATACAGAAGCAGAATCAATGACACCTCATGTCAGTAAGAATGAAAGAAGAAAAGTATTCGAAAGGCCCTGAGCACCTGCCAGGTGCCCATGACTGCTGTCAGCGCTGTGGGGGAGGACAACAGAAGCTCAGTTCCTGGTCCCTGCTCTCCAGGGCCATGGCAGCCATGGAAAGCCTGGCCCCTGGGGGAAGTACAAGACTCTCCACAATAAAGACTAAAAAGCACACAGAGAAAGAAGAGGGAGATGACAACTGGGGAATTAGAGAAGGTGACATGGAGGCCACTCAGTTGCATGCTGGACCTTGACGGAGAAGAAAAGGCACATTCCACCAGAGGGAAATGGGGCTCCCTGGGGTAATTATTCTCCCAAAGTGGGATTTGTGCCCCTTTGATTACATGTTGAGTTGGTTTTCTCCCAAAAGAAACTGAAAGGAGGTTTCTAGGGGCATTTTATTATTCCTGACCCTGTTCTTTTACCAACTCCTCTTCTGTCACTTTGATAGAAAGGGTTGTGAGGACTTGGGTCTGAGTGAGGACTGGGAGTCAGGCTAGCATGTGACAGGGAATTCTCCCCGTGAAGTCTTGAATTACCCCAGACAAAATTCTCAGTAATTGTTGTAACTCAGCTGGTGGCTGGCACTGTTTGTATGCTTCAGCTGAGTTAAAGCATTCGGAAGTTTATTTTTCATATTTTATTTGGATGGATTCCTACAATCATAAAGGCAGTGTCTTCACTCTAGGACAGTATCTATTCTATCTGAATGTATTTTTTTCCTAAGAATTCAGAGAGGCTTTGCCTGGAGAGCCCCTGTGAGCAGACAACCCCAAAGGAGGGCAGGCAAGTTGCACAGATGGCCTGCATAAGCAAGTAGGGGCCAAGTCCATTGTGAATTTTCACGTGCAGCTGTGTGGAAAATGCCTATGCTGGTGACTCAATGTCTTTGGGTTTCTAGCTTTAAAATGACAGCAGGAAAGAGATCATTTTCAAATGTTGAGCATATAGGGACACTGGTGAACTTCAGCCAGCTTAGGACCTATGAGCTACCATGCATTGCACTCAATATGGAAAATGACTTTAAACAATGTAAAAAAGGGGAAGCCTGTTGCAACCCGGGCATTAAGCACACAAAGTACAGGACAGCTGACACAGCAGCCAACCTGACAGAGATACTGTGGCTATTTCCATAACGGAAACTTAGCTCCCTCCTAGTGTGACTGGATGCTGGGGTCTTGCTTGACTTTATTTTCTGGAATGAGGTGTGCTCAGGGGTCACATGTAAAATGCAGAGCGCATGACTGCATTGCATTTGTGCCTCTTCACGGTTTTGCCTGGGAACTCTATCTTTTGTAAAAGACCTTGCTGTGTCCCCTGATCCCCACCCCCCACTTCTACCCTCCTCCTGGCCGGCTGCTGGGACTGTATTTTGTCGCTTATCTAACACAAAATAAACAGAACAATCTGGAGCTAATTTAAGTGGTTTACCATATCAGGATACAGCTGGGAAAGATTTTAAGAAAAAGGCTCAACAGGAACAATAGTGCTGTGAGGCTGAGCGGCGGCAGAGAGCACGGGAAGGCAGTTTCAGACAGCCTGGCAGACAGCTGTCAGCCACTCCAATAACAATCCCCGCAGCCAATGAAAACGGGCAAGGTCCGTGCGGGCAGCCCAGCCGGAACACCAACAATGAAAATAAGGGATTAGAGGGCGTTCTTCCTCAGTGGCCCGAGTGTCAGGGTTGCCAGTCTCTGGGGATCCCTTCTGCGGAGCTCCCATGCAGCAAGGACTGAAGAGGAATTGCAGATGAGAGACATTTTATTTCTCCACAACCTGGGCCAAGACTTTAAAAAAAAAATTTAGTGTGCATGCATACATGCTGGCTTTATCCTGACTTACGAATCCAGCAAGGCCTGCAGAGAAACATCTGTTTTTGACATCAGTTTCTTCCAGTCTGCAGGCTGGTTGTCTTTTTAACTCTTTGGGGGCTTCTGGCTAGACCTTAAATTTCATGGTGCAACTTGACAGAGGTGAGAGAGCTTGAGAGAGTTAAATGAAGCTATTTGTTGCCCTTGAAAGAACTTGCAAATGCTTTATATACTTAAAAAACAAACCCTTCTTGGATCAAGCTCTTGACAAAAATCCGACCAATTAGGTAGACTGTAATTCTAAAGGCAGTGATGGAGTGTGCATACAACACCGAGTAGGAAGTGCAGTGCCACCCTGGACTCCGAAGTCTGCTTCTGCTGCTCTCTGCAGCAGTCTCCTCACCAAGGACCAGATGCCCCTAGCCTCTCCTCCATCACTTAGTTCACACTCACACCTTCTTCCAGAGAGCACTCAACTTAGTAAAAGTTTCCCTCTGACAAGAGCAATCTTTGGGTCTATTACAGAACAAACAGATTTGTTGCATAACTTTCAAAAACAATCCTTGTCTATGTTCTAAAAAAAAAAAAAAGAATGCCATCTGGAAGGTTCAATAAACAAGAAACAAATGAAAAAGAAGAAATTAAATAAATGTTTCATTAGTCACTGTTTCATCTTTTGCTAGAGCATATGTCACAATAGTTCATTTAAATAACATTGATTATTAAGTCTTCCATGATAGCAGAACTAAGATTTCAGTGTACAAACAGGTAGAGATGTAGATAGGTTCTGTAAAAGCAAAAAAGAATATAAAAACTTCTAGAGGATAAAAAGATAGGAAGGCAGGGAAATACCCCCTTAGGAAATGAAATATCCTTCCTATTTCCAGAGCATGTAAGTCTGGACAATGATTGCTTCAGAAATATCCGAGCACACTTAAAAAACAATGCAACTATCTGAGAACACGAAATCTCTCTAGAGAAGCTCTGAAACAATGGCGTATATCAGAACCCCCTAGAAGGCTTGTCAGTGCACAGGTGGCTGGCCCCCGCTCCAGAGTTCCTGTCCAGAGCAGGGTCCAAGAACTTGCATCTCTAACAAGTCCCCAGGTGGTGGCGATGCTGCGGCTGCTAAGATCATACTTTGCAAACCATTGCTCCAGAGTCAGGTTCAACAGTTGACACATTAAAGTCAACCAGCTTTACACTGTATCTTTTTTGTTGTTCTTTTGAATCACCACTGGTCATGTGCAGTTGAATAGTGAGAGTAGAAAAGGAGCAAGAACACAAACAGGCACTAAATTAATGTAGAATATTCAAAATAGTCATATAAAGGGAAAGTGGCTAGATCTTGCTTTCTGTGAGGATTAAGTTATAAAAGAATTATAAAAGTCATTATTTTCTGAAGAGTAAATTGTCCTTGACTAATGGATGAAAAATATATGGCAAAGGAGAAATTCTTATAATAATGAGTCCCCGGGTCTAGGCTCTGGATCAGTTGTTCTCATGTGGCAGAATCATGTGGGGAATCAGAAGGTTATTTGGAAATCAATGCAGAGGAGATTGTGAGTCTGTCTAGAAGGTGCTCTGCCCTGTGGGAAAAAGTGTCTGAATGTCCATAATGGGACCCACCGAATATCAAATGGTAGGTCAGAGATCAACATGAAAATGGTGAGGTCAAGAAAGATTTGACTGCAATGGCAATAATAACTAAAGAGACAGAAAAAGGAGGTAATTGAGAGAATCTGAAATAGACACCCCAGCACACAACAGTGAGGTCAACTACCATCTTGGCAACCCCAGTAGTTCCATTCGAAGTGTCCATTTCAAGAAACTGAGGAGCCAATGCAGGCTTCCATCAATTCCAAAGCTTCCCTTCTAATGAGCAGTTATGGAACCAGGCCTTCACTACCTACAGCCAAAGTGGTCGCTGTGAGGTTGGTGAACGGCATTACTGTAGGACCTGAAGACCATACAGATCTGAAGACGAGAGAGAAGGACTGTGGAGATGCTGTCTGGCAGCCTTAACAGCTCATAAGGGAGCTCCTCTCCAGCAAGCTGTTTCTGATACTCCGGTGACACCACCATACTGCACCCAGAGAGGTTTGCCAGAGGGAAAGTGAGGTCGTGGGGTGATCTGGTGAGGCCCACAGCTTGCCCAGGACTTAGCCTACGTTACGGGACTCAAAAATGAATTAAAATTACATTTTAAAAGCCATACTGTCCACCTGGTTCCCATCACTGTTTTTGGCTAGCAGCAAAAGGGCCTGTCAGTTTTTATCTGCAGGAGGTAAAAGGGGGCAGCACATTTCAGGGGCAAAGCAAATAAACATATTTGCCAGGACGGCTTCAGGTTTACCAAACAGCGGGTGGGGCAGGAAGCACTGCACTGATCCAAATAATTGCAACGGCAACATTTCACTCAGCTAGACAGCCTGACATCACAGGGCCAAGGAGAAGGCACGTTTTGAGCTCATAGTATGGAGCAGAGTTCAGACGGGAGCTTCTCCAACTATCTGACTCAGGTACCGACATTTTAGAGGAAATTTTTTCTCTTGGGATCAGTTCACAATACCACTGTCCATTCCTGTTTCTTGACGAAAACCACACATGTAATCAGAAATTATTTTTAAAGCAGCTTTCCTGAAAAAATATTCAAGGAATTAGAAAGAAGAATCAATGTATCATTTTGATCACTGAAAAGCACCTGTATGGTCACGGAAAACACTGAGAGCGCAGGGCCAGGGCTCAGGTGAGTCCGTGGGAGCCTCCAGGAGTGTTTCCTGGTCAGCCAGGGCAGAGCCCCTCACCGGTCCTTTTCCTGCTAGCCAAAAAACATGAAGGGGACCAGGCTTTTAAAAATAGTTTTAATTTACTTTGAGTATCATGAAGTAGGCCAAGTCACGGACAAAAAGTTCAGAAAAGTGGATAGATACATGCAAAAAAAATGGATTAAAGACTTAAATGTAAATACCTAGAAGAAAAGATACAGAAAAAGTTCCTTGACACAGGTCTTGGCGATGATTTTTTAGACACGATACCAAAGGTATAACCAGCAAATACAAAAATAAACAAATGGGACCACATCAAACAAAAACACAAACCAAAAAACTACATCAAACAAAATAACAAAAACAAATACAAATACGACATCAGACAAAAATAGCAAAGCTTCTGCAAAGCAAAAGAAACCACCAAAAAAAATGAAAAGGCAACCAACAGAATGAAAAACGTATTAGCAAGCCACACATCTGATAAATGGTTAATATCCAAAATATATAAGGAACTCATACAACTCAATAGCAAAAAACAAACAAAATTTTTTTAAAACCCAAATAATCAAACTAAAAAATGGGCAGCAGATCTGAACAGAGATTTTTCTGAGACAGATATATAAATGACCAATAGGTACGGGAAAAGGTGCTCAACATTACTAATCACAGGGGAAATGCAAATCAAAACCACACTGAAATATCACCTCACATCTGTTTGAATGGCTACTAACAAAAAGGCAACAGATAAGTGCTGGCAAGGATGTGGAGAAAAGGGAACCCTCGTGCACTGTTGGTGGGAATGTAATTGGTGCAGCCAATTTACAATTTTTACAGGAAAACAGTATGAAGGTTCCCACAAAAATTAAAAATAGAGCTACCATATGATCCAGGAACCCTACTTCTGGGTGTCTATCCAAAGGAAATTGAATCACTATCTTGAAGAGATAACTGTACCCACCCTCCAAGGTCACTGGAGCAGTATTTACAATAGCCAAGACATGGAAACAACCAGTGTCCACTGATGGATAAATGGATAAAGTAGATGTCACACACACACACACACACTCTCTCTCTCTCTCTCTCTCTCCTTTCTCTGAAATATTATTTAGCCATGAAAAAGAAGGAAATTCTGCCATTTGCAATAACATGGATAAATCTGGAGGGCATTATGCTAAGTGAAGTAAGTCGGACAGAGACAAATACTGGGCAATCTCACTCAAGTATCCTAAGAAAACTCATTGTAACAGAGTAGACTGGTGGCTACTCAGGGGATGGGTGATGGGTGTGTGTAGGGGTGAGGGGAAAGCAGGCCATTGTGATCTAAGGGTACAAACTTCCATTTATAAGATGTGTAAATTCTGGGCCCCTAAAGTACAGCATGGTGACTACGACTACAATATAGTTAACAATATAGTATTATGTACATGGAAGTTGCTAAGAGAGGAAATCTTTTTTGTTCTTACAGGCGGGGAAAAAAGTAGCCAGTAGGGAGATGTGGCTATTGAGCATTCAAAATGTAGCCTGAATTGAGATGTGCTACAAGTATAAAATATACAACAGGTTTAGTATATATATTTTTGAAAGACTGAAAAATATCTCATTAATAACTTTTGCATTGATTACTTGTTGAAAAAACAATATTTTTGATATGCTGGGTTGAATAAAATTTATTACTAAAATTAAATTTACCCACTCTTTTTAAGTTTTAAAAATGTGGCCATTTAAAATGACACATGTAGCCCACATTTGTGGTTTGTACTAAAATTCTATTGGACAGCACCTCACTGTAATAATTCTCTAACCACGCTCAGGATATACAGTCCTTCCATCACACCACCTTTTTACCGAATTTTCACGGCCCTTCACCAAATTCTGATCTCCCTCTTTAGCCAGCTCAAATTCCATGGCCCTGTCACTGTACTACTTCCTTTAAACACACCAACTTACCCCTCTCTGTTTTCATTGTCCTCAGCTGGGCAAACTCAACCTCAGCAAATTCAGCATTCCACGGCCCCTCAGGTGTCTAGAAACCAAGTATCGTCAGTGTTTCCTCGGCCCAATTTCGTCATCACTGATTCTCTTCCTACTGGAAGCTCAAGTGGCTTGAGAGCCAGCACATAACGAGTAAGGGACAGAATGAGCTACAGTTTTAAAGGAAAGATCATTAGCCAAGAAAACCCTGAACGGGCTCCTATGGCCGGACCGGCCCCAACCTCGCTGTGTGGAAGTTGAAAGTGACTTCGCCTCTTTGGAGCTTGAGCTCCTCGGAGAACATGAGGCTCTCAGCCTTTCTAGCGCTAACAGGCTAGGACTTGGCGGACAACATGAGGCTCTCAGCCTTTCTAGCGCTAACAGGCTGTGACTTCGTGGACAACATGAGGCTCTCAGCCTTTCTAGCGCTAACAGGCTGTGACTTGGTGGAGACAATAGAAGTCCGTGTGAACACGGGGCTCCGAGTAAATGCTTCTGACACTGTCTTTGCCTGGGCCAAAAGCAGCAGTGTGCATGCAGGTAGTTTATTTTGGAAGTGGTCCCAGCGAGCAGGAGTGCGCGGCTGGGGTTGCTGAATGGGGAAGGAGGAAAAAGCCACACACAGATGTGTTATCAAGCTGCTCCATCTCACTGGCACCCTTTGAGAAGTCTGAGGAAATCCATCTCAGAACTGTCACTCTGGGGAACATATAGGGAACGCACTTATCCAATGGCTCCCAGTGAGTTAGGGTGGCCCCACAGGCTGCAACTGCCAGCACATCTGGGTGATGCACATGTGGGCTCAGGGTGACACTCTGGTCGCCCTGGGAAAAGCTGACCAAAGCTGGCTCTGAGCTTGTCACCAGAACAGCAGCTGGAGCAGGATGCGGGGCTGTGAGGATCTGCTGTGATGTACAGAGGTGTCGATGACAGCCACTGTCCTTTTTAAAATTTATCTCCCTACCTTGAATATTCTTCCCACCTTTGTCCATCTGGGGAGACCCTGGGTACAGTCACTGTCTCAATAAGCACAGTTTCTAAACGAAAGACTGGAACCAAAGGTTGCAGCCGTGGCTTTGCCTTAAGCTGCGGGCCACTCACTTGTCCCTTAAGCCCATGTCTTCATCTCAAAAATGGGGAGCAACACACCCACTCACATCCTGGGAAAGGCTTAAAGCCAGAGAGCTATCATTCAGTGGTTTTAAGAACTTCAGTAATATTTAAAGACAGAAATCGACTATTGGGCCAAGAGCTCCTGCCTGCCCCAACCTGCCCATTTGCACATTCTGCGGCCTTCAACGTATAGTTCAGCTCTGCTCACACCCTGGATATTGAGGGCCTTTCTCGTAACCCCACTCCCACCCTCCCCCAACTGCAGTGTTATGTGTGGGCTTCTGCCCGGTTTCCAAATGCACATTCCAGGCCCCCAACAGCGAGGTCCCAATGGCCTTCCCAGCTCTTGTGAACTTCTCCTCTAGGGGGCGCTGGGCTCTGCCAATGTAGCCTGGCTGAATGGGGTCCTGCTTCAACCTGGACCTTTGGAATGGAAACAAGGACGCATGTGTGTGCAACACACTGCCCAGGGATGTTGCTGCAGCGTCCTCACCAAGCAGCGCAAAATGGAGAAAGCCCACATAGGGACAGTAATATCGATAGCTGAAATTATTAAATTCCTACCTTATACCAGGCCTGGTATCGGGTGCTTTATGTGAGTTATCTTATTTACCTCTCATAATAGTCCTGTGAGTAAGTTTTATCCCCATTTTACAGATAAGAACGCTGATGCTCAGAAAAGTAACTGACCAAAGTCACGCAGTTAGTAAGCGACAGAATGAGGGTCTTAACTCAGATTTGTCTGATCACATGGCCCCTGCTCTGTATTAACTGTCTGCTACCCTGCTTCTCCAATATGGGTCTCAAACTTGCCATGTCTCCTGGGCCATTATAAACCATGCCCTTTGTCAACCTTCTGGAGCCAGCTCAGCCCCCGACTCCTGGCTTTGCCCAGACCTGGCTTCCTACCCTCTCCCCTTTCCCAGCCTGTCCAGTAGCTGGTTGTCCAGGAATTTCTATACTGACTGAAGCTGGATTCTTTTGTAGTCTATTATATTGCTATATCGGGCATTTGATTTGGGCAGCCTTTTAAAAATAAAAGGTAGTAATAACTTCTGGAGTGTCCTCCAGAAGGAGAAGATGAAGTCTAGGTCCATCACTAAGTTGCTGGGATGAGTGATGTGTGCTGGATGCCAAGAAGCGTGAAAGAGAGCACGAGTCTGGGGGGCGGGAGGGGGAGAGCAGAACACACCCAGGGAGTGCACTCAGTTGGAGTTGACATACCAGCATGCAACTTTAAAAGCAAAGCATTGTCCTGAAATACCAACATTTAAAACCATTTTTTCCAAAGCATGCTTCTTCCTTTTTACCCTTCACACACTGTACACATATGTGCCCCTTACTTTTGCACTGGCAACCACAGGTTCTACATGTTCTTCAAGTCCTGACTTCTTAATTAAGGAAACAAATGCTGGCTGACCGGCGAGGTGCCTCCCAGGAAGAGGCTGTCTATGCCCGCTCCCTGCTGGACCCCGAGACTGGGAGCACCTTATCATCACTTCCTTCTTGAGAACAGTTGTCAGCAGGTCCCGCAGACAGTGCACTAATCCGCAGGACCACGGTCTCTGTGTTCAGTGTGACAGGTAGTCTTCTGAAGCTCCAAACTCAATTAGAGCTTCAGGACTGGAGAAAATATCACCAACAAAGGGACAGCCCCCTAAGGAAAAGAGTAAATAAACTCCTGCAGAGGGAAGAAGTGCCTTGGTTTTTAGTCATACGAGCAACAAGATGGTTAAATTCCGCAGGAATAAAAGCTGACAAGTAAAGCAGTGGGAATGTGATAATGAAGGTCTCCCAGCTTCACGGCCACTTGGCCTCCCGGAAGCAAGAATGCCGAAGCCCTTTTTATTACTGTTGGGAGGAAAGGAAAATACCAGGATCAAGAATTCAACTGACCGCTCTTAACTTTCTAAGCATCTTATAAGTAACTATATTATTAAACACAGCATGGTGTAGAGTTTAGTTTTAAAAAGTGCACCTAAAAATGAGACACACCTCTTCACTTTTCGGAAGAGCATGTTCTGTGGTGAGCAGACACGTTAGTACTCACATAGCTATGTGATACTATGAATGTAGTAGCTGGAATGGAAAATAAAAGAGCTAAAATTTCCAGCAATTTCTGTTACGGGTCACCTGTGCTTTTCAACAAATAACCTCTCTGTGATTATTCCCCTATTTACAAAAAGGTGATAATTATTTCTCATCTGCCCCGAGAATCAGAAGACAATGAGGTCCTACAACAAACGCTATTTGTTTAAAGACCTTAAAAAACAACAGCCCTCAGGTGGGGGATGTGGGTATGGGGCAGGCTCTCCGAGTGTGGGGTGGGGAGCAGATGGGAAATCCTCTTAATTCTGCTGCAGACCTCAAATTACTCTTAATTTGAAGTAAAAAAAGCCAGCTTTCTTTTTTGGAAAAGATCATGTGCATTTCCTGGGGAGATACTTCACTAATAGTGAACCTGTCCCCCCTCCGCACCCCCCTTCCCAAGATTTTATAATCTTAAAAAATAAAAAGATTGCTGAAAATGGATATAGTAGCCTCAAGCGTATCTTCGACCTATATGAGTACTAATGATATAAATTTCAAAGAAAACACAGTATAGGTATTTAATAAATTGATCCAGGACCCATAATCCCATGGTATATGTTGTAACAGCATTGCTTCTGGTACTGAGGAGGAAGTGCTATCACATCGCAGCAAACGAGAGAAATATTTTGGGCTTTCTTAGAACAGTTGAAAAAGGCTTGCTTTCCTCCCGTGTCTTCATCATGCTTCATTCTGCATTTACAGAGAATCAATACATAAGACCATGGTTCTTGCCCAGGTGCCTTTCTGCACGTTAGACGTGTGGACTTCAAGTAACGGCACTCCCTCCTTTCTTTTCTTTCTTTTTAAACTTTCAAATTTTAGACTTATGCAATCAAATGAATTACCTCTTTCAATGAAGTCCCTGGTACAGAACATCCTTATTTCAATGATGCTGTCAACGCTCCAAACAGTTCTTGGAATTATCTTCCAAGTCAGCTTATGAGCCTGCTAAGCCAAATGGCCTCACCACTCATGCCTCCAAGGAAGTCTGAGGCACACGTGGCTCTGGCCTTGCAGAACCTTACAGTTCACCCTGTGTTATTCCCATCTTACCCTGCTCATTGAGAGAGAAAATCTTCAATCAACAATCACCGGGCACCTCATCCGAGGTATGGATTGTTGCAATACGAAGCCACAATCTAGAGCAGCACTATCCAAGACAAATACAACCCGAGCCACATATGTCACGTAAAATATTCTGCTGGCTGCATTTTAAAAAAATAAAGAGTTAAGATTAATCTTAATATAGTGCATTCAACTCAAGGTAACAAAAATATTATCATTGCAACATGTCATCAATGTACAAATTATTGAGATCCTCTTTTATAATTTTTTCATATCAAGTCTTTGAAATTCAGTACTTTACACTTACAGCACATCTCAATTCAAATTAGCCACAGTTCAAATGCTCAGCAGTTGCTGTGGACAACGAAGATCTAGGCCCTTTTCTCCCCGGAGTCATGAAGGCCCGTGCACTATTTAGTACTGGGTGAGCCGAGTTTTTCTTGGCATTTTCTTAATTCCTTTAACTTGTGAGTAGATGACCATGGTGTTAGAAAATTATCTGTAAATCTGGGCAGGTCTTGGTCTTATAACAAAAAACTTTGTAACAAAGTCAATCTCACACTTGCCAGAAACTACGGAAATTGAAACAGAAATGGTAAAGAAAGCTCTAGAGGCTCTTCCACCCACCACCAATTCGGCCTCTTGTTGGCCTTGGATGCTGCTCTAGCTTGGAGAGGCTGCATGTGGTCTTTTCTCAAAGCTGGGAACAGCCAAGGACAGCTTTGAAGAGGACGGCTTTGCCTTTGCATAGGACCAACAGAACCTGTGATCCAAATTTCCTAATGATGCACAACCCAAACATGCTCAAGATAAAGGAAGAGCATGGGGCAAGGGCCTGGGAAGGATGGGGAGAGAGTGGGGCCAGAGAAGCTGAGACAGAGAATCAGCGCTTAGGAGCAGCAGGATGGAAAGGAAAGGAGACTGAAGACCCAGGACGTGCCTCTGAAGACCTGTCATCCCATCATCCAGGGGGACCAAGGCAGGCCAAGGCCACCAGGCAGGATGCAGAACCCACAGCCCAGACCTGAGCACAGAAGTCCTTCATGCCTGTTGTGTGAGACAGAGGCACACTCTTTAAGGGAAGTCACACTAACCACCATCCAGATTTGCCAGCCTGCATCAGCGCAGTGTCAGAGCCTGGGCCTCCAGTGGGGGTTTGATCCTCTAACAGCTGAGTGAACTCCTTAGCCCTGTGGCCATGCACTGGACTCCTCATCCCTCCTCCCGCAGGCATGTAGGGGGACCACAGCTCTGCCCCAAGCTCTGAGTCAGAATTAGTGGGAAATTTTTTTGTGAATGGAGTCAATCTTTAAAGAATTTTAAATTCTTCTATCAAAGGACCAAAAAAGTGAAAACCTGAGATTTTGAACTTTAAAAAAATCCATGAAACCAATTGTATTCTGTTCCCTAATTTGCCCTTGTTTGTTGCATCCAAGCAGTTGATTAGCGTTCCAGAGGGTGTGTCCTGTTATACTGAGGGGTGTGTCCCTCTGAACACTGAGGGGACAGCTGGACTGGCCTCGTCACCATGCCCAGAACACACTTGGCTTCTCTCTTCCTGCATATCTGCTCAGGCGACCCTCCATGCCCAAAATGTCCTGCCCTGTCTTTCCAATAACCCACTGATAACTTGCCAATCATTCAAGCACAGTTTAAGTTCTACCCCATCATCTCTAGGAAGCCTCCCCTGAGGCCCCCATCCCGAGGTCCTCTCCTCCAGACTTCATCTTTCTGTTCCACCCGCTTGACCTGCGTAGGTGCGCTGGCATATCTGGAACGCATGCACACTCTTCCACCTGCACACACACCTGAGTTCTATGCTAGACACTGCTGGACTAGTTGCTGCCCATCTTTTTGGTCTTTCTGACCATTCGCTCTGCCTTCAGCAGCACTTCTCCTTACACTAAGTGATTTTCAGCCTGGAGGTCAGAGAACAAACCCAAGTCCTTCTCTTCTAGGGGGATGTGTCAGAGCCCTCGGCGTGGGAAAGGAGGTCTCCAAACCATACACGAGCTTGGCCTCCTCCACGTCCCCCAGGGGAATCTGAGACTTCTGCCTCACACTGACTCAAGGCCAGGACCACTATGTGAGGTGTTCTGTAAGACCCCAGGTTATTCAGCTTTGGGTCTCCTCAGAACCAGTACATTGTCTTAAATAAAATATAGAGTCATCATGCATATCCACTAGTTCCTGTTACCAAGAAGAAAAATGATGATCTCTCCTGGTCACATGACCTCACCTGGGGACAGCCTGATGACCAAAACCCACCCCAGACACTGACCATGCCATTCCCTTCAGGGACTCACAGAAGTGAGCTGTGTGTCCTGTGCAGAGGGCACCTGAGGGGACTGGGTTTCCGATGGGCCTCACCAATCAGCCTGCTCTATTCCCTTTGGATTTGAGAGGGAGCTTCTAACATCAAACCTAACAGCAAAGAGGGATTTTACACAGACCGTGAAGTCAGCATTCTCATCCAAACCAGCCCTCCCTTCTCCCCCTCCCCTCACCACTGGCACTTTTGATTAATTTGCGTATGTCTGTGTATGTCAGAGTGTCTCACTGGACTACAGGCTGCTTTGAGAACAGAGATAAAGTCTTATTTTGGGTAGTCTCCACAGTGGTAGATGCCATTTTTAATACTTGTTAAATTTTTTGAAATAATTCTTATTTTTTAAAAATCCACACAAATAAGAAAGCACTCTGGGATGGGAATATAAAAAAGGATCACTGCACTTGAAACAGTCATCCTAGGAGGGCTGATGAGAAGTGGCTCCCTACTGTGAAAGGAAAACACAAAAGAGATCATAGAGATTGCAGTTGGTTAAGAGCGAAAACCCCGGAAAGGAAGAAACATGTGGTGCCAATGATCTCAGAAACATTTTCTCATTAAGAAAACATGAGAAAAGAGCCCCACACGGTTAAGGGTTGCTCTGTCAGAAGGAGACAAGCCTGGAAGGCAGGATTTTGGTATACGACATTGTGTTGATGCTTTGTACCTAACTGCCAAAGTCAGCAAGGGAAGCGATGGGGATTTTTTTCAAATATATTTTCATGATTGTTTTTAGGCCTGGCCAGGGTCGGGGGCTGGGGGTGGGGGGAACCTCATGCTTCTGAAAGCAAAGGAGGAGCAGCCTGTTTGAGGCCAAACCCAGCAGGCCCATCGCCCACGGGGCGCTCGGGCACTCATTCCCAGGCCTTCCAGAAAGAGCAAGGCTCCACAGACTCCTGGGAAGGAAGCAGCCAGCAGCCTCTCCTCGGCTGACGAAGCAAGGGCCTCAGATCGAGTCAGAAAACCACAGTGATCGTTGTAGAAACCCAAAGCAGAGAGGAATTCAGCACAGAAAGCCAGCAAAAGCCAGCCCTGGAACTCTCTAATTTTTGAGCAAATGCCTTGCGTCAAATATATTCCACACACATGCACAGCAGTTACCACTGCTTCAAGAGAACCCCACGCGTGGACTGTAAAATGGGGGGGAATTAGACTGTTTGGGTTCTTTCGTAGCTAGAATTTAGCCCTCCTTTTTTGCTTTTTCCTTGAAAAAAACTACTACAGAGTAAATCCTTATTTTTACATTTTTGAAGCTATGAATAGAAACAATATACAGCTTTTGTTTTTCAGTGGATAATTAGTGCCTCCTTTGAAACTTAATTTGTATCTTCCATCTATCATTAATGACATTGATTTAAAAAATTCAGGACCAAAAAGGCTGAAACACAATCTACTTTTTGCTGATTCCTAAACTAATAATTCCTAGGCCACGAAGTCCCTTTTCATCCTCCAGCTGCCTACCATGTATCTGCCCCTACAGCTTGCAGCAGCCCGGCTTTACCTCCGCCCCTGCCTCCGGCCCTGGCTCCGACCGCGTGACTACTTCTGTGCAGAATCCACTTTGCACGCCCTCCATCCTCTGGGGCAGCTTGTCCAACCTGACATTCCTCTCGTGTTCACAGGGGATCTTGGCTCCAGTGAGTTCTGACAGGAATGTACAATATAAGAAATGGGTCCATCTTAAATGTGACCTTTCCAGTGGAATGCAAAACAAGAGGAGAAAGTAAACTGTCCACCCCACGCCCCCCACAAATTGGAAAGCATCTTGCAATTTGGTCAATAAACATGTCCAGCTCAATACATATCTTCTGTTAATTATAAACTCAGGAGAGGCCACTTATAAACTCACAGGCCAATTATAAACTCAGGGAGAGGCCATGTCTTATAGACATGTGAAAATAAAGATTATTTCATGTTTCTCGTGCTGAAAATCAAAAATCGGTATATTATAGCACACAAGCAATAGGCAACATGACAAAACAGTGAGGGACTGAGGAGCATCTTTGCCTCAGACTCTGGGATTCTGGATTCGAAGGCGAGATGCACAGAATACAAACACAAGACTGTTCTGAGGACCTTTCAAATGTATTGGTTATTATTGTTTTTCAATAAAAGAATCAACACATCTGTAATGCATTACCACCTACTACTAATACAATTTTAAAGTGGTCCAAGATGCTTTCAGCATGGACATTGACATAGAAACATTAAAGGGGTGAACTGGATTGGCTTGTGACTAGGAATAAAAAAATCTCAGAGTTTTGAGCTATGTGTCGTCATTTCCCTCCAAGGTAGATGTGTTAAATGAAGGCATAATTGCAAAGGAAAAGACACGGTGGACACACTGTACGATTCATTGCCTTAACAGGTCTTCCCTCTCTGTAGAAATTCCTTTACGTGTTTGAAGAACTTAGTGAGACTAGTTTGCCAGCAGCCATGTTACTTTGTTTTTGGTACCAAATTTCTATAATATTTTAATAAGTCTGCCAGTTGCATGAATACACTTAAAACCAGGACGTTCCCCAGTACCAGTTTTTGAGGGAGGGATATAATTCTACATATAAGGGAGAAAGGGACATCAGATTCAGAGGAATCAGTTAAAATTGCTCTGTTTAAGACAGTAATCTACACACAGTTGTGTGAGAGCACAGATAATCAACGGTAAAAGTTTAGGCTCTGTAATAAATGCCTCTATTGGTTTCAGTAAAAATGTGCCACTGAATGTCCAGTCAGTGTTCCTCGATGGTGGTCTGCTGACCCTCTGGGGCAGGACATGTCTCTGTTGTGCAGGGCTGGCCTGAGATTGCTGGTGCCTGTCCAAAAATGACTTCACCCTCAGGACACTGTGACATCCAAAACCGATTCTGCACATTCCCCAGCACTGTGGGGGACCCCGCGCCTGCCTAAATGCACTGCGGACCTCCTGTTCTGCGGACTCTGGGCACTCTGGCCGTGGGCTGCACTCTTTCCAGCTCTCTGCAAACGCCACTGCCCCCACCCCCAACCCCACTGCCAACAGACGAGAGGGTTCTGCCAAAGGTTATCAGCAGCACTGATGGAAGTTCTGAAGGCACAGAATTACAGCTTTGTCAACTCTCCTGCTGACAGCAGCTCCTAGAGATCAGCTGGTCCTTGCTCTCCTACGTATTTCCTAAATCTGTTCTTTTGTCTCCATCAATTTTCTTTTTGCCTTTATTCAGCCCCTCCTTCCCCTCCTTCCCCTCCTACCCCTCTTTACCATCCTCACCTCCTAAAAAGTCAGCCTGCCTCCAATCACCCTCCATCCACATCAATCCTAAAGTGAAAATCTGATCCTACTTAAAACCTTTCAGTGCTTTCCCGCTGCCTTCAGAGGACCTTCCAATTCCTTCTCTTCTGGGCCAGCTCTTAGGTCAAGTGCTCCAGCCTCACGACTCTCCATTCCCCACCTTGCACTCTGGGCTCCAGCCCAGCTGAACCTCCCACATGACCAGCCTACATGATCTGCTCTCCCCTTGTTCACGTTCTTCTCTCACAGCAGAGAATGCTGTCCAATCCCCTCCCTACCTGCACACCATTTATCGACCACCTTATTCCCAGCCTTTAACTCTCAGAACGGCTCCCCAAACCTCTGGGCTCTGGGAGGTGCTCCTACTATGTCCACCAGCAGCCTGGCCTGCATCCAAACACTCTTCCACTACCTCATAATAACGCATTTGCTTGTCTGCCTCACTAGTCTACGAGTTTTCTAGGGGCTGGAACTATGTCCTATTTATCTTTCTCTCTGCAATGAAAGCCTGTGTGAATGGATGAAAGATTGGCCAACCTGCATCTAATAGATAATGAAACTGAGGCTAGAGTCTACATAACTAATGGTCAGGAAAGCCGGGATTTGAACTCTGATCATATCCTATCAGAGAGGAAATGAGAAGGGCCACCTTTGTGTTAGAAGAACAGAATATTATGTTCGCAACGAGACAAACAATCTTTGTCAACAGCGGTAATGATCACACCATTCCCTGCCTGAAAAGAGGCAGAGAGACATTACTTTATCGAGGTTGTAATTTATATGCAGTAAGAGCATGGAGAACAGAATATAAATTGGACTTTTTCTTACTCGCTCTTTTAGAGTCTGATTCTAGAAATGGATGCACTTACCCAGAAAGAGAAAACTACCGAGGAGAGACTGAACTTCAACCCTAGTTGGTTTCTGGCAAATATAAATTATATATATTAAATATATATTATATATTATAATATTATATATTATATTATATATTATAATTATATATTATATATTGTGTGTGTGTATGTATGATACTATATATGTATAATAGATATACAAACTGTTTAAATAATTATTTATATATAAAATATACATACATACATTCCTTGTTGGGTAAATTCCCAAGGTTTAAATAAGTCAAGTTAGATCACAGGTTTTCAAATTTCCATGTACAAAAGAATCACCTGGATTCTTGTTAAAGACTGAGATTCCTGAGCTCCAACCCCAGCCTTTCTGACTCAGGATGTCTATGATAGACTCGAGAAACTTACACAACACAAAATTCATGATTTTAAAGTGACCAGTTCAGTACATTTAGCTCATATACAATGTTGTGCAGCCATCACCTCAGAAAGTGCATTTTTAACAAGCATGCCACTTGCAGGTGGTCCCCAGATGGCATCTTGAGAAAAACCACCTTCAGTGCCTCAATGATGACGACAAGGAATGAGAAGCCTCATGGCACTCCCTCATTATAAAAGGGGATTTTTTAAAAAGTCAGCTTCCCTGAACATTTATATCTAAAAAAAAAAATGCTTTGCCTCTCCCTTCCACTAAATAGAAGCATGATACCGAGAAGCTTGGTAGTTTGTCTTGGGGTTTTCTATAGTAACAGATTCAGCATTTATTTGTTTGGATGCATCCAGCATTTCTATGCTTATGAAGAAGAGCAGTGTTATGGGAAGTGAGAAAACTGGAAAAAATAAATTGCTGCTTTATGATCAGCCAGATCCAGCTCCTGTTTCCTTGGGTGCTAGTAACATTACTATAGCACATTATTACACTCTACTTCAGGCAAATAGATTGTCAACAAACACAGAAAGAGTCTCCAGAGGAAGCACTGCAAATGAAGTTTCTCGTTACAGGCAAACTCTCATCTGAATGTAAGGACAGTGGTCATTCTGATAAGAGTTCGTATAAACATATACTCCATGACAGGCAGACCTCGGAGATACTGCGGGCTCAGTTCCAGACCACCGCCATAAAGCGAGCATCCCCACAGTGAGTCGTAATCTTTTCGCTGGTGGAGGGTCTGCCATTCAATTTGTAAAAAATGCAATATCTGTGCAGTGCCATGAAATGAGGTGTGCCTGTAACAGCTGCCCAAAGACTTTGAGACTGATCTCTGTTTTCAAGGTTTTAGAATCAGTGTTCCTAGTTTTAATTCATGATTTAGTTGCTCTAGAGCTGGCTATCATTTGAGCTCACTTTACTCAGGGTCAGATTTCTTTAAAGATTCCCGAAGTTTAGCAACTATAAAGCCCAGCCCTGGTGACAGGAACTCAGGTTAAAATGGCATCTTAATAATAGCCAATAGTGCCTCTTCTCTTAACTAACACCCTGCTCAAATAACAAAGACACAGAGTAAGGTGGAAGCTCATTCATTACAAGGTGAAAAACCAAGACAGACAGACAAACCTATAGTGCCAGAATCTTGGAGAAATTCCCATGATCTGTAAGGCTAAAGAAGCTGGACTAAGGGAACAAGGGCAGACCCACAGTTTGCCTGACACAAAGTCACACCACCTACGTGAACAGAGGCAGGGAGGCAGCCTGGCAGGGACAATGCTAGTTTTTGACATGATCAGAGAAGTAGCACCTCTCCAACTCTCTATGGGCAGCTGGAGACCACAACTCCCAGAAAAGATATAGAAGACAGGAGTCTGACAGGGCAGCACACTGTATCTTGGGAAGTAACCCCAAATGTAGAGCCCTGAGGGTATGGAAATAGGACGAGGCTGGCAGCAGTGCATGCTGGGGCCGTTTTAGCGTGACAGAGAACCAGGTAGCCCAAAGAGCCAAAAGCAGGTCATCCGGCTCAGCAGAGTACGGGAGACTCAATGCCTGCAGGCCACTGGGAACTGAGTGAGTGGTGTGTATCAACCTGACCTCGAGCTATCGATCTGAGAAGGTAATAACCACGGGCCAGTGACCACAGGCCAAGGGACGACCAGGCACACTGTGCGGACAGATCCTTCACTGCTATATTCAGAGTATATAGCTGGTAATGATTTATTATAGAAATAAAGATTTTAGAAAAGTTCTATTCCAGAGAAGCATCAGTTCTATGAACAGAAGTGAATAAAGCCAAAAGTAGAGAAAAAGGAAAATGGGATGAGGGAAAAGGGAAAGAAGATGAAAAGCAAAAGCATAATTGCTTAGCGTTAATAGGTATGACGTCAAGATCTGGGTTTGAAATCTTGCTCTTCCGTCTGTTAGATGAGTGGCGCTCCCAGTCCATTTGGGCCGCTATAACAAAATACCACAGGCTGGTTAGCTGATAAACAGCAGAATAGATCTCACAGTTCCAGAGGGTGGGAAGTCCAAGACCACGACCAGTATGGTTGCCCTTTGGTGAGGACCTCTTCCTGGTTCATAGCCAATGCCTTCTTGCTGTGTCCTCACATGGAAGGCGGAGAGGGGCGCTAGGCATCTCTCTGGGGGTCTCTTATAAAAATACTAATCTCATTCATGAAGGCTCTACCCTCAGACATAGCACCTCCCAAAGGCCACACCTTCTTCTTCTTCTTTTTAAAGATTTTACTTATTTTTAGAGAGAGGAGAAGGGAGGGAGAAAGAGGGAGAGAAACATCAACGTGTGGTTGCCTCTCACTAACCCCCAAGTGGGGACCTGGCCCACAACCCAGGCATGTGCCCTGACTGGCAATCGAACCGGTGACCCTTCGGTTTGCAGGCTCACGCTCAATCCACTGAGTCACACCAGCCAGAGGCCCCACCTTCTAACACCATCACATTGGATGTCAGCATTCCAACATGTGAATTTGGGGTGACCAAAAACATTCAGACCATAGCAGTGGTCTTAGGAAAATCACTTAACCTCTTTAATTTTGATGTCCTCATTTATAAAATGGGGATAAAGAAACCTATTTCA
>VMDR010013742.1:0-24551 GCA_007922815.1 Macrotus californicus | reverse complement strand
CTGTTCTTTCATTTGGGCCATTTTTTTTTTTTTTGTCTCAGTGCGCCTGTTGTGTAGTAAGGGGTGGAGCCTTAGGTGCTCACCAGGGTGGGGCAGCCACGTCACTTTGTTGTGATGCTGTATGTGGGGGAGGGGTCAAAGAGGGAGCAATGCCCCTTACTCAGTTCTCTGCTGGTTTTCAGTTACTTTCCCTGCTACCCACAGTCAAATTGGGCCCTTCTGTTGCTGATTCCTGGGTGGGTGGGCTTGTGTATGTTCTAGGACCCTGTGGGTCTCTCCAATGAGCTCTCCTGTGAGGCTAGGAGTTTCTCCTGCTGCCGCCACCTCAAACCCCACAGGTGTTTTCAATCAGAGGCTTTGAGGCTTTATTTCCCCGTGCTGGAACTCTGAGTTGCGTGGTCTGTCTCACTCCCCAGTTGTTCCTCCCAGTTTATCTGCACATGGGTGTGGGACTGCCTGTCTGCCAGCCACTGCCTTGCCGAGAGTCCTCTCTGCCTGGTTGCACATTTCTGTTTCTCCTACCGGTCTGGATGAATGTTTCTTCTTTAACTCCTTAGTTGTCGGACTTCCATACAGTTTGATTTTCTGTCAGTTCTGGTTTTTTTTTTGTGTTTCAATTTGTTGTTATCCTTCTTTTGGTTGTGCAAGGAGGCATAGTGTGTCTACTTATGTCTCCATCTTGGCCGGAAGTCCCCAAGTCCAGACTGCCAAGGTTTAAACACCTTGCCATGTGGTCCTGGGCAAGTTGCTTGATCTCTCAGGGTGAATCAGTTTTCTCATCTGCATTATGGGGTTACTTTTACCTCTGTGTTATGGGGTTCTAGCTCACTTAACCCCTACAATTTTCACAACAGTGCCAAAAAAATGGGGAGCTCATGCTTGTTTGGAGACTGGAGTGCACAGAAAGGGCTGATGACAAAGAATAGGCCCTAGCAGATGACACAGTATTAGAGCAATTAAAGAAAAAATTCAAATATAAACAGTGTCCATAAAATATAGAACCTCATGCCAACAGTCAGCAGAAATGTATGATCCAAAAGATCTGCAGATCAGTTCAGATAGACCAGACACACTGCAGACTTTTAAATATTGGAGTGTGGATTCAGACAGCGGAAGAGGCTACCTTGAGACAACCTGTGCTTCAAAATCTATTAGCACAAAATCTGTCACAAACAGTCATCCCACCAGACATCAGGTGGATTTACTTTTTAAATCCAAGGACAGCATCTCATTTGGAATTCCCAGGACAAAATGCCTGGGGATGGTGCTAGGCCTGAAAGCAGGTCACCTTGGCTAACTGCTGAAACATTAACTACAAACGTGCCTTTCACAACATTTCCCTGAGTGGTCTGTTGCCAAAGTAACTGAAGCCATCACATAGATTTTAACTATCTCCAGGCTTAACCAGGTTAAGATTTCCATCCTGGCCCTGCTGTGGAGAGATTTCAACTCATTACTGTAAGAGGGCAACCTGGGAACTTGGCGATGAGGAACTGGTTCATTAGGAGTAGTCAGTGATGTAGAACTGCTTCACTATGAGCTGGTCAATGGCAACAAAAGGCAGGGGAGCTGCCCTAGATTATGAGACTAAAGCGATATAACACTATATGCAATGTGTTTCTAATCCTTGATTGGATTGTAAGAGGGGGGAAAAGTTATAAAAGGCATTCTTGGAACCACTGGAGGACTTTAAATATGGAGCATATTGTTTATGGAATGATCATTATTTTTCTTAGTTTAATAATAGTGTGTTGTGGTTAGGTAGGAAGAAATCATTTTTATTTTTTTATTTTTTTAAGCTTTCTTCGTATTTATTTATTTATTTTTAGAGAGAGAGAAAGGGAAGGAAAGAGGAAGAGAAACATTAGTGTGTGGCCACCTCCTGTGCACCCCCCATGGGGGACCTGGCCCACAACCCAGGCATGTGTCCCAACTGGGAATGGGACCAGCAACCCCCTGGTTTGCAGGCCAGCACTCAATGCCCTGAGCCACACCAGCCAGGGCTGGAAGAAGTCATTTTCAGATGGTGCATGCTGAAGTATTTTGTAAATAAGTGTGTTATTTGCCATTTCTAATAGTTCAGCAAAATCTGTAGATAGAGCTCATGAGAGGGGGGGAGAGAGAGAGAGCAAGTGTGGCAGCACAGTAAGAACTGATGGATCTACATGAAGACTGTGTGTTTATTTTACTCCTTTTACATTTTTTCTGTAGGCCTGAAAACTTTTTAAATAAAAAGCCGAGGAGGGGGAAGTTTTAAAAGAGGTAAAGGTAAAACAATCGTGGCCTGCTCTTCTGGCTTCGGTGGCTTGTAAAGGTGAGATGCAGGGTCAAGAGGAGTCAGAGGTGGTGGCCTGGAACGAAAGGCTCCTCCCCCCTGAGGAGGGGGTGGGGCCTGAGGTGAGACCTCCACAGGCTGCCTCTTCCCCTTGAAAAAGCTCTCCCAGAAAAGGGTTAAGAAATTACCATGATAGTTTACCATAAACCATCCAAAACGAAGGCACATTAGCTGATTAAATCTCCCTATATATTGGGAAAGAAAAATCATCTTGATACAAATGTGAATGTTGACAAAGGACAGGGATTTTTAATTTTTTGTAAGACCAGAAAAAATGTACAAAAATATTTTAAAATTATATGCTTTATGTGATCATTCAGCCTTCTGGTCACCAAGTCATTCATCTGGCAAGGCCCAAGCGATTAACAAAGGATAAGAATAAGGAATCAGTAAAGCTTGAGTGTAGGGCAATTTAGTCATGACTTCCATCTCTTCCTCAAGACTGGACGTTGGGTCAGGGAAAGTAGAAATGTACATGATTGAAATTGTTCTCTCTGCCTCGATTTGATTACCACTCCCCTTCGGCACTTGGTTCAAACAGACCAGCAAGACTGTTACAGGACAGGGAGGGTGGTGAGGCCGGGTCAGTGGCTACTGAGAGGGACAGTGGGAGCAGGAGGGCCTGAATGTCTCCTAGCCTGTGAGCATGGGCTCAGGAGGAGCCCTGCTTTATCCAGTGGACATCAGTGAAGGGCAACATGTTGGTGGCTTTCAAGCATTCTTTCAATTTATTCCTTAACAAAGTCATAGCCCAAATTTGTTGTCAGCAAACGTAAGAAATGACATAAGTACTCAACCTCCTTCAAAGGAGTGCTAAAAATGACATTTACTTTATTTCCATTTGTGTTTTTAACATAGCCCAGAATATGAGCATACCTTACCACTACAGCTCTAGATCACTTAAACCATGAGCTGGTGCTAATGAGTTTCTGTAACAAAGTAGTCTGTTAAATTTGCTGTAGCTATTATTGTCGACTCAACACAAACATATTTACTTAAAAAACAAAGCAAGAACCAGTGCCTACACATTCATATCACTGCAACACCCTACCTTCAGAAATTATCAACAGATTTCTCAAGCTTACAAAACAATCAGCAAGGAGGCTTTCAGCAGATCGATTCGCAATGATAGTGATCCCTGAGGAACATCATATGGTGAGCTGCTTTAGTAGGAATTCCTATTGGTTTGGGGCTTTTCCAGCATTTCACTGAGAATTTCATTATTAGCATTAGGAAGGAGATAGCATATTCAAATGCTATCATAATTATAGAATCTGAGGAAAAACTCAAAGATTTCAGGAAGTCATACCTGCTTAAAATGCTGATATTTTACATAGTTTCCAAAGTTATTTTCATATACTTCATGTTATTTAATTTTCAAGAGAAACCCGATGAGACAGACAAGGCAGGTGTTATCCTCGTTTTATAGATGAGAAAATAGGCTCAGTCAGCCTGGGATTTGAACTGTTTTTTTTTTTTCGTTTGTTTTAACTCTAAGATTAATGTTTGTTCCACCTTGCTCCAATGCAAAACAGAACTTCCTCTGTAACCAATAGATACTTAACTTTCTGAGAACAAAGAACTTGAGGCATCTAACTCCCAAAACAAAGCAGGAGCTTCATCTCCCATGTCCCTCTCCCCACCCAACAAAAGCAACTGTTAATAAGTCACTTCTCCCATAGTAGCCTCAGACTCATCAATGAGGAGATGCTTTCAGGTGTTTACTTTCTTTTGTGTCTATAGGTGCTCAGAGACACTCACTGGTTACCATTCAAAGCCAATGCTATCTACAAAACAGGCCTGTGCACACACAGACAAAGAAATCATCATTTACTGTGGAAGTGGCTAAGTTTCCCAACTGTTTCTCTGGCTGTGTGTTCACAGCAGATTGTGTGCTCATAATAAGTCTTTCCTAAGCCGAAGACCAGAGCTTCAACAGTGCCACCTTGCTCCCATAACTGCAGCATTTGGTTTGGTTTGTCTGTCTAAAGGAGCAACACTGACCATTCAGGCTCTGAACCGTCTGCCAGAGCAGACCCAAGATTACATACAGGTGCCACCGCCAATGAACATTTTAAGGTCAAAAAATCTCCCAAGCTCAACTCTTCAGCTTCATCAAACTATATAATTAACTTCATCTCATATCAGCTCCTACCTGAGAAAGTGGGTTGAGAAATGCCTATTTCTGAAGTATCATGAGGAAATGCAGCTGTTAATAAGCCACCTGAGTTTACTCACACATAAAGCATATCTTATCTTGATCTCTGTTAGTCTGTATATGCCAATTTCACAAAGGATGTGAGGCAGCTTCCCCACATAGCACACTGCTCACTGGCAAACTATTCTCAAGAAAGAGCGGAAGCGTTGACTTCATCCACGTAAATGTGCGGTACCAGCTGGGCCTCTTGTGAGGCACCACGTTTCCATGGGCTGTGACACAGGAACCTCAGTGAAAAGCCCAAGTATGGATAAGAAGCCGTTCCGGAGATGCTTTCTGACTCCATCAGGCACTGGCTCACAATGGGTCCAGGTAGCCTTGGTCCATCTGACAGTCGCAGCTCTGCACCCACCCTTTGCAGCACACGGTGGCCAGCCTTCACCCTTTCTGACAGTGTGCCTCCGTTGACCTCAACTGAATTTAAGAAATTTGTAGACAGGGGCCTGATTCACACTCTCTCCTATTTCACTTCACTACACTCAGTCCAACGGTTGGGCTGAGAGGATGAGGCAGATTCTTAAGAGAGGATGGGCAACAAGATTTGCCAGGGCTTTTTCATTGCTCAACACGTCAGCAATACTCCGCCAGAGAATGAGTAATAGGGCACTACCTTGAGGTATGTCTAACCGCCACTCAGAGCTGGAGGTGCACTGATAGGCCACTAATAACGTATGGTTCAAGCCAGCTTCTCCATTTAACACACATGTAAGTTGGTGTGAAATGGTGTAACAAAGGCCCAGGAGAAGAGCTGGGAAGGAGCAATTTTAACCATGGCTTTTGCATGTGGGTGGGAGGGGAAGATGAGGCAGTGAAGGGTGTGGATGGTGGCATAGTCACACACGGATGACCTCTATCTAATGGAGAGAAACTTTGGTAGGATAGAACCACATCTGAAATTTATCCTCTTTCCGTTAAAATGCAGGAAGATTTTTAAACACCTCTCATAAACGTATCAGAGGAATTCAGAGAAATTTTGTTGCAGGCATTTTATATATTTCTGCATTTTTGTGGATTTAAAAAAAAAGATTTTATTTCTTTATTTTAGACAGAGGGGAAGGGAGGGAGAAAGAGAGGAAGAGAAACATCAATGTGTGGTTGCCTCTCACACACCCCCTACTGGAGGCCTGACCTGGCCTGCAACCCAGGCATGTGCCCTGATTGGGAATCGAATCAGCAACCCTTTGATTCACAGGCCAGTGTTCAATCCACTGAGCCGCACCAGCCAGGGCAAAGAGAGGGACGGAAATATTGATCTCAGAGACAAACATTGATCGGCTACCTCCCACACACTCCCCAACCAGGGACTGGCCTGCAACCCAGCCATGCGCCCTGACCAGGTAGCGAACCGGCAGACTTTCATGTTGCAGAATTGACACCCAACCAGCCAAATCACACTGGTCAGTAGGATATTCTTAATCATGTGAGCGACATCCTATAGTGTGAGTTCAGTAATTCTCAAAAAATCATTTGCTCAGCCTATATAATCCTACTGATGGCCAGAGTTAAGCTGATCAACAGCAGACTAGGTTAGGAGCATTGCTGAGTTTCTTACGAGGTTACCTCTGGACTACTTGCAGCAGAATTTCTTACAACTACAAACTCTTGGGCTCCACCCAGAATGCAAATCTCTAGACATGAGTTCAAGAGTTTCAATTTTTCACAATACCTCAGTTAACTAAGTATACACCATTAAAGAAACTCTTTAGTGAAACAATATAATACAGAAAACTATACATTGTGCAGCTCACTGTGGATTTCATAAAGTGAACATATGGTTGTGAAGCCAGCACTTCAGAAGCACCTTTGTGGCTACTTCCAGGCACTACCTCCTACTGTGGATTCATTCATACTGTTGTGTAAGTGTAAGTCATCCATTCTCAGGGCTGTATAGTATTCCATTGTGTGCTGTGGACCAAACTGAGAATCACTGCCACCCAGAATGAAGCACAGGCAGAGCTATGCATGGATATGCCACCACCTATCTCACAGGGCACTCCCCTCTATTTTTTTTTTTAAAGATTTTATTTATTTATTTTAGAGAGAGGGGAAGGGAGGGAGAAAGGGAAAGAAATGTCAATGTGTGGTTGCCTCTCGTGTGGCCCCCACTGGGGACCTGGCCTGCAACCCAGACATGTGCCCTGACTGGGAATTGAACCAGCAACCCTTTGGTTCACAGTCCGCACTCAATCCACTGAGCCACACCAGCCAGGGCGTCCCCTCCATTTTTACCACAGAGTCAAACTTTGCCAGGAACTGTAGAAGTCACACTGTAACCAAAGTCAGATGGGCCAGAACAGCAGCTGTTTTTCAGCGTTAGGGAGGTTCCTTACGTTGGTTTGATAACCGTAGAGGCAGTACAAATATCTTTTCCTGAGGCAGGTTTTTCAACTCTGCCTCATGTGCTCTCATCAGAGTAGAATTATTTTCTGCCCACCACATCTGCTGATGTAGCCAACGTGGAGGCATCAGCACAGTAGTTACATTCCAAGTTGTAATTCTGCCACTTTTGATGTGGCCCTGGGCACCCTCGAACTCTTTGGAGCCTCAGCTTCCTCATGAGTAAAATAAGCCTATAATTTATAGCTCAATAAAACTTGGGTTGGTCAGGGGGGAGATCCAAGATGGCGGAGGAGTACGTGGAAGCTACACAACTACCTCCCAGGACTAATCTGGAGTCACAACTAAACTGTAGAGAAATCATCCTAAATAACCAACTGAACACTAACTGGAGAGAAGTCTTATGACAAAAAACAGACAAAAGAAACCACTTCACCACCACAAAACTGGTAGGGAGTGCAGAGGGGGCTAGAGAGAGCTGGCTGGGCTCCCACGGGTGGCAGCTGAAGTGCCCGAGGGATATTTCAGTTGCTGGGGGGTTCCCCCTGAGAAGTGTGGGTTCTTAACCCTGAGCAGTGCTTCCCAGCCTACAACACCAGAGTCGGAAAAGAACCCAGATAAATCCAGCTGTGAAAAGCAACTGGGTTTCTGTCTGTGAGGGAGAGATGGCTGGAGATGCAGAGAGCCTCTTAAAGGTTCTATGTTCAAAATGTTGTTTGTAACCAATTACCCTGGGCTCTGGCAAGGGAGGGCAGAGTGAACTAGAGATGCTTGAGGAGAGTCTGGGATTGGTGGCTCTGGGGAGAGAACTGGAGGGACAGCCATCAGAAAATCTGTGCTGAGTCATTCCCCATATTGAAGAAGCCATCTTTCTCAGGCAGAGCACTCTACTCCATGAGACATCAGCCTTACAGGAAGCAATAGCCTGGACCACAGGAATGACTTTGCCCCATCCTGCGGAGCTTAAGCCAGACTGCTGATTACTGCTGATTAACAACTGAGTGGTTTGATGGCTGGTTAGTTTAACAGCTAAGGTGGAAAATACAATGAATCAGCCAAAATGGGAAGACAAAGAAACAGACCCCAAACGAAAGGAGAAGAGAATTCTCCAGAAGCGCTAGATGAAATGGAGGCAAGTAATTTATCAGATAGAGAGTTTAGAGTAATGATTTAAGGATACTCAAGAGCATAAAAAAGATATAGAAACCATAAAAAAGGACCAGTCAGAAATAAAGAATGCAATATCTGATATAAAAATACACTGGAAGGAATAAACAGTAGGTTATATGAATCAGAGGATCGCATCAGGAATGTGAAAGGCAAGGTAGGAAAAAACACATGCGTGGAGCAACAAAAAAAAAAAGAATTTTTAAAAAATGAGGAGAGCTTAAGAAACATTTTGGACAACATGAAGCATAACAAAATTCTCATCATGGGAATACCAGAAGGAGAAGAGAGTGAGCAAGGGATCAAGAACCTATTTGAAGAAATAACTACTGAAAATTTCCCTATCTGGTGAAGGAAAAACACAAGTTCAGGAAGCCCAGAGAGTCCCAGGCAAATTGGACTCAAAGAGGCCTATACTGAGACACATCATAATTAAAATGACAACGCTTAAAGATAAGGAAAGAATCCTAAAAGCCACAAGAGAAAAGCAGGGAGTTTCCTACAAGGGAGCACCAATTAGACTGCCATCTAATTACTCAACAGAAATATTTCAGGCCAAAGGGAGTGGCGTGAAAAGCAGCAAGAGAAAAGCAGTTACCTACAAAAGAGTACCCATGAGACTATCAGCTGATTTCTCAAAAGAAACATTACAGGCAAGAAGGGACTAGCAAGAAGTATTCAAAGTGATGAAAAGCAATGACCTATAACCTAGATTACTCTATCCAGCAAAGCTATCGTTTAGAATGGAAAGACAGATAAAATGCTTCCTAGAATGGTAAAGCGAAAGGAGTTCATCATCACCAAGCCCTTATTACATGAAATGTTAAAGAGACTTATTTAAGAAAAAGAAGATTAAAACTACAAACATTAAAAAGGCAACAAATTCACAACTATCAACAAATGAATCTAAAAAACAAACAAAGCATAATGGGTAGGTACAAAATAGGGGGAGGTTAAGAACAATATAGGAAATGGAGAAGCCAAAGAACTGATATGCATGACCTATGGACATGAACTAAGTGGGGAGGAAAGGAAGGTACCAGGAGGACTGAGGCAAAGGTGGAAAAACTGGAACAACTGTAATAACATAATCAATAAAATATACTGTAAAAAAAGAACACACACCCACTCACAATTGATTTTAAAAAAAAATAATAAACTACCGAGGAATAAACCTAATGAAAGATATAAAAGACCTGCACTCGGAAAATTGTAAGACACTGAAGAAATTGGAGAAGACACAAATAAGTGGAAGCACATCCCGTGTTCATGGATAGGAAGCATTAACGTCATTGAAATGTCCATGCTACCCGAAGCAACCTATAGATTCAGTACAATTCCTATCAAGATTCCAATGACCCCTTTCACAGAACTAGAAAAAATATTTCAAACACTTATATGGAACTACAAAAGTCCCCACACAGCAACAAAGAAAAAAGAACAAAGTTGAAGGAACCATGCTACTTAATATCAAATTATTCTATAAGGCCATAGTAATCAAAACAGCATGGTCCAGGCATAAAAACAGACAGACACATAGATGAATGGAACAGAAATAAAGAGCCCGGAAAGAAACCCAGACCTTTATAGTCAATTAATATTCAACAGGGGAAGTAAGCACATACAATGGGCTGAAGATAGTTTATTCAATAAATGATGTTGGGAAAATTGGACAGATACATGCAGAAAAATGAAACTAGACCACCTTGTTACACTACACACAAGAATAAATTCAAAATGGATCAAAGAGTTCAATGTTACACCCAAAACTATAAATATCATAGAAGAAAACATAGGCATCAAAATCTTTGACACTGCTTATAGCAAAATTTTATGGGACATTATCTCCTCAGGCAAGGAAAACAAAAGAAAAAATAAACAAATGGGACTATATCAAACTAAAAAGTTTTTGCAAAGCAAAGGAAATCATCAGTAAAATATAAAGAGCCCACAGAATGGAAGAACATATTTGTTGATATGTCTGCTAGGGGTTAACATCCAAAATTTATACAGAACTTACAAAACTCAACACCAAAAACACAAACAAACAAACTAAAAAATGGACAAAGGACTAGAACAGACACTTCTCCAAAGAGGACACACAGATGGACAATAGACACATGAAAAGATGTTCAACGTCACTAATCACCAGAGAAATGCAAATTAAAACTACCATGAGATACCTGTCAGAATGGCTATCATCAAATCAACAAACAACAAGTGCTTGTGAGGATGTGGAGAAAGGGGAACTCTTTTGCACTGTTGGTGGGAGTACAGACTGGTGTAGCCACTGTGGAAAGCAGTATGAAGATACCTCAAAAAATTAAAAAGGGATGTGCCTTTTGACCCAGCAATTCCACTTCTGAGAATATAGCTGAAGGGACCCAAAACACTAGGCCAAAAGAACATAAGCACCCCTGTGTTCATTGCAGTGTTATTTGCAATCATGAAGATAGGGAAGCAGCCCAAATGTCCACCAGTAGATGAGTGGATAAAACAACTATGGGATATTTACACAATGGAATACTATTCAGTCATAAAAAAGAAGAAAATTTGACCCTTTGCGACAGCATGGATGGACCTGGAGAACATTATGCTAAGTGAAACAAGCTAGTCAGAGAAAGACAAATACCATGTGATTTCACTCATATGTGGAATCTAATGAACAAACTGAACTAACAAGGAAAATAGGGACAGACTCCTAGATGGAGAGCAGATGACAGCTGGTGGTGGAGGAGAAGGTAGGGGATGGAGGGACTGAGCAAAAAGGAAAAAGGACTCATGGACACGGACAACAGTGTGGGGATTGCTGTGGGGGCTAGGTATAGGGGCACCATATGGTAATGGAAAAAATACAATAAATATTAAATTTAAAAAAACTTGGGGATGGGTGGGGCGGTGGGGCATGGAGGGATAAAAATGGAGACAATTGTACTTGAACAGCAATAAAAAAAACTTGGGGAAAAAAGGCAAAAAAATAAAGCCTATGTCTGTACCTCACAGGATCGTTACAGGGAGTAAACGAGCTGACATTTGAAAAGCACTTGGGGCAGGCTCCGGTGCACAGCACCAGGCAAATGTGTCTGATAGATGAACGGTTTTTCTGAATGCGCTGGGGTAACAGACACTGAAGGACTGCATGGGTCCCGTGCCGAAGGAAGAAAGGTGTCGGTGTGATTTCGAGTGGATTAGTCCAGACTAGTTCTTAATCCACCCCCTTTAAAAGATTATATCTATTGAAGGTTCATTCATTTGTTATCCACATTTCTGCCACACAACATTCTCTTCCTTAAATCTAACAGTTGTTAATTAATGTGCCTCCACACTTTTAATAACCTCACGTAGCCAAAATTAATGAGAATCAAGTCAATCATTATTCTAGGGTTGGATTACTTTTAAATAGGGTGTTATCCCAAACTTCATTTTGTCCCTGATGATGGATTAACAATTCTGTTACAACTAGAAATACCACAGAATGCAATCTCTTGTTCATTTTAGCTTGTTTTCTGAAGCTATGATATTTGTACACAGGAAATGTTTCAAGTATTTCTGAGCTGCTGTAGCAACCAGGACACAAGGCCAGCCCCAGGCCCATCTGTCTCCTCTGCCCCTCTCTGGACCCTTTACGACCCAAATCTGTCCCACAGGCCCACAGCCCTGTTTCCCCATCACTTTACCCTCGCTCCCCTGGATGCTCATTCTCTAAGTGCCATGGCTCTCTCTCTGCTTACAGAAGTCACACATGCTTTTTAAAATGTGTACCTTCAAACATACACACTGTAGGGTATGAAACCTACCCACATATCACTCCACTCACATAAATAGATTCCAGATGGATTCAGGTGCTATAAATATAAAAACTAAAACTATAAAAACATTGAAAAAAGTATAGACTATATTTATGACCTTGGGGCAAAGAAGGCCTTTTAAAAGGAGACATAAAACATAAAAGCATAAATAAAAAGATTGATGAATATGACCTCATGGAAGTTACAAACTTCACTAAGGCAAAAAATATTGAAAATAAAGCTTAAAAGACAAGCTACAGAACGGGTGAAAATATGTGCCACATATATAATAAAGGACATCTAAGAAGGCCTACAAATTAGAAAAACGGGCAAACGGCATGAGGAGAGAGAAATTGCTGAAAAGCTCTGCATGTAAGCTCCACAGGGCAGAGATCTGTTTGTTCACTGATGTCTCCGGCAACCAGAGCTCGCCCTCGATGTCCGTAGGAGGTGGGTAAATGTCAGCACATGCCCGCTGTGATTTCTCATCATGAAAATACAATTTAAAATGGAGATGATGTTTTTTACCCATGAGATGGGAAAATATTTAAACCTCAATGTTTATAGAAGATGAAATAAATGTATAAACATGCCCATTCTGATTTTTTATCATGAAAATACAATTTAAAATGGAGATTTTTTTTGCCCATTGAACTGGAAAATATCTGAAGTGCTGGTTAGGATGTGGGAAATGCACATACTCGTGTGGTGTTGGGAGTGAAACAATACACCTTGTGGAAGGGCCGTCTATCGGTGTGTACCAAGCACAAGAATGCATGCCTTTCAATTTAGCGATGCCTACCTTGGGAAATACTGAGCTCCTGTGCTCGTCAAAGGTAGCATTGCTGGAAATCCCTGGAAGTTGTAAACTCCCTAAATACTCATCAACATGGCAATGGTAGAATACACTATGAGGAAATCAAACCAGGAACAACATGAAGCAGTTAAAGACAGTGAGGCGTGGCTGCACGTGCCAACCTCCAACACACAGTTCTTGCATGGTGATGTGTGTGGGGGGGGTACCCATAAAATGAAATTGTATTCACGTGTACACATGCAAATGCACAACAAAAAGTTTGGATATGAACCTTTTTCCCTTCACAATATATCCTGGACATTTCCTGTGTCAAAACGTAAAACTCTACCCCATTCTTTTAGAAAAAGGTTGTATAGAATTCTGTTGCTGGGTAGAGCATAAAGTGGTCAAATCCCTCTTGATGGCTTTTTTAAACAGCTTTATTGAGATATAATTCATATACTATACAATTCACCCATTTAAAGTATACAGTTCAGAGGTTTGGGTGTATTATATTAGTTTTAAAAAATTGTGTAAGACATATGACATAAATTTTGTCATTCTAAGTATACAATTCAGTAGCATTAATTAAATAACTACCATGTTCATTTCTTACTATCATAAATAATGCTCTAAATCTACATCTTCACACATACTGTATACGAACGTGTTTCTCTATGGGACAGAAAGCGCTTACCTGCTGAGGGCCAGTGATAAACAGTGATAACAAGGAACATGGGCTAGTCTTTTTCTAAGAATATTACATTATTGTTAAGCGTGACTTTAAACCTCCTACAGAGATAGGGGACTTTCCAAAGCAAATGTAAAAGTGGGAAAACAAAAAACTCTTATTTTTCTATGTTCATTCACCAATCGAAGGAAATAAAAGCAAAAGGTGGCTTTTTGCCCGGTGTCCTAGTGTACCAGTGCCAGACCCCAGTGGAATCAGTTATCTGGTGTCTCACAGATTACCCCAAGTCTTCTTTGCCAGCTGTACCATGAACAACTGGACCCTACGGAGAGACAGAACCTTAATATTAGATCTGGTTTCCTAGCCTGGACTCCACAGGCTCATGAGAGGGTGACCTTCAGCAATTCATTTAATCCAGCAGCCTCATGGTCCTCCTTGAAGAATGCTGGGTCTGGCCCAGATGCTGTAACTTGTCTGGCCCAGGTCACAAGGTGTGCTGACAGGAACGAGGTCAGCCTAAATCTGCAGGTGTGGCGGGGATAGGAGCCAAGCTCTGCAGACTGGGAGTTCAGGTCTCAATCTGCCAGCGACTTGCTTTATGGCCCTGGGCAAGTTTCTTAACCACCGCCAAGTCAGTCTCTAAAGCTGTCACTTGGTACTTATCTTACAGGATTTTGTGAAATTCGGTGAAATAAAGCGCAAATCTTGTGCCTGACACCAAAGATGCCCTCAGTACACAGCAGCTTCAAGTACTCTAAAACACCAAAGCCGGTATCAGCGCCACACTTCCAAGTTGCCAAGTACCCTGTCTTCTATGACAGCCAATAAGAGTGGCATGGGCTTCTATAGCATTTGTCATGTGCCAATCACATTGTGAGCACTTAACATCTATTAACTGAGTTAATCCTCTCATCAAACTATGCAGTAAATACTATCATTTCCATTTTACAAAAGAGGAAATGGGCACACAGTGGGTAAGCAGCCAGTCCCAGAAAACAGTTACTAAATAGCAAGATGAGGATTTGAACCCAGGTAATCTGCACTCTTCAGAGGCTGTGTTCTCATCCACTATTAGTAACTGCCGTATTATTGTTTCACAAACAGCTCTGTATTTATGGGCGTGGGTATAAGCATGGCACCATCTTCTGTTCTGAAAGCCCCCCAATTTCAATACCTGATACCAAGATCTTTGTCTTATGAAGATTTTAAAGATTAAAATTTGCTAAACACTCAATTAATCTATGATTAAAGTATCTGCCAGATGATAACTTGTTTTAAAGGTGGCTATATTCCAAAAACAAATATAAGAAATGGCATTATTACACTCTGTTGGTCATTTACAACCTCTGAGACCACACCGTGATTCCCATGAGCCTGAGACGGTTTGGAACTCAAATGCTTGGGGATTCACCATCTCTCCAATGACGGGCAGCACTCTGGTCCATTAGCTGACGCTATTTTCCTGGCGTTTCCACCTCTAAACTGAATGGTTTATCACTAGACTGTGTGTATCCTTATACCAGCTCATAATATGTCTCTTAGAGGAAATACAGTTTGGACTGCTGATGAGTGGTACATGTCCCAGGGTTTGGCAGCCTGGGATTCTTTTTTTTTTTTTTTTTAATTGATTTTAAAAAGAGAAGAAGGTGGGGGGTGGGGCAGGGAGAGAGAAAGAAACATTGATTGGTTGCCTACTGTATGTACCCCAACCAGAGATCAAACCTACAATCTAGGCTTGTGCCCTGACAGGGCATTGAACCCACAACCTTTTGGTGTACGGGGTGACACTCCAACCAACTGAGTCACCCAGTCAGGGCAGCAGCCTGCGATTCTGCTAATTTACCCAATGTAAAAGGTTATTTTGTTTTTCTTTAATTGGTTTCTAGCTCCATCTCTAGCATGCAGGAAAAAGCTTTCCCCTACTAGCAAGTGGGACCCCAGTGGCGAGGACAGACATGGTTAGGTGTTAGCTCAACCATCTCATTCATAGGAGACACAGTTGAGGCTGGCCAGCATAGCTCAAATGACCCTACCCTGCACCAGCATCCTCTCTCCCTGGATGTTAGGATGCTGAGTGGACTTGATGTCTTATGCATAGTCTTCCCTCAGAGGTTCTGCAGCCTTAGCATCTAAGGTATCTTAGTCTGTGCTCACTGGAAAACCCAGAGTTCCTGAGGGCCAGATTCTGCTTCCTGCTATCTAGCTCTACCTTGTCAATAAACAGAGTCTGTATAAGTCTGAGTCTCAGCTGTGAGGAGGGAGCTCCTCAGCCCAGGCAAATCAGTACAGGTGGTGAAGTGTTTCTGAGCATTTTCAGATATTTAGAGAGATTGTACCTACCCCGATCACAGCAAGGACGTGGGCAAGGGGAGGGTCAAGAGATCTTTTTCCTAACTCAACATATTGGTGATCAGCCAAGTACTCTGTTGTTTACACAAGCTCCTAGCATTTGGCTTGATATATAGAATATATTCAGGATTTCCCTAACAGATACCATCTTGTTTCGATCCGTTTCAGAGGGCTCTGAACCTTTGTAAAGCACCACTGATACATGTCCCACTAGAATACTACGTTCCAAAGGGTGGGAACTGATACCCTTTGGCACATGCCAGAGTCCAGCATGCTGCCTTACTTGTGGCACATCCTCAGTCTGTCCTTGTACTGGTAGCCTGGTCATGCCACCCACCCTGGTCATGGCACTTTCATGTGATAAAGTCTTATGTGAAAATCCAATGTAAGAAGTTAAAGCTGAGCTGCCCTGGTTTAAGGAAGGAGACCCCAAGCTGCCTGTTACCTCACCCACTGAAGTATCCCAAGTCCCCTCACAAAAGCCTCTAGGCCCTAGAGACCACTGAAAGCTGGGAGAACTGGGGCCTTGAACCTGACAGGCCTGGCTGGAGTGCCCATCTCTGCCATTGTCTAGCCCAGTTGTCTTGGACAAGTCACCTCTTACCCAAGCTTCAGCTTCCCATCTCCAAAACAAGGAGAACACAGCCTAATTCCCTGACGTCAGGATGTGAAATAACATGTGAAAGTAGCTAGTACATAGTAAGCATTCAACAAAGTGTCCAACTTTATTACTAATCCTCCAATACTCTCTTTTTATTCCTTTTTGAACATGTTTTCCCAAGGACAGAGAACAGAACGTCCTATGGAAACATAGTTCTCTTGGGGTTACAAATACTGCACTTTCAGTGAAGAGTTACAGGAGTCAAAATATTTTCCCTATTTATCACTGTTCTTTGAACAATCTGTGTTATGAAAACAACCAACATGATAACGAAAATCCTTCTAAAACTTTGTATTTCCCAGTGAGCACAGACTAAGATGCCCGGATGCTGAGATACACTGGACACTGCTCTCCTGGCTTTTCTGCTGTCCACGTGGGCAAGGGTGGGTCCGTCTCCTCAGCACACAGGGCTCCATCTGCTCTCTGCAGCACCACCCCACCCTGCCCTTTGACTCCAGTCTCTGTTTCCACTCACTTTACCTGGAATCCTTATCCCCTCACCTATCTGCCTGGTGGCATTCAAAGCTTCATTCAAGTATCAGCTTCCCTGATAAGCCTTTCTTGACTTTACCAAGCACCCTAGAGGCCAGGCCTGTGTTACAGTGCTTTTCTCGCTGAAGTGATTGTGCACAAGGTTCCTGGTCTGAGTTCCCGAAGAGAAAGGTCCAGGTCATGCACACCCTCCCACATGGATTCAGACAGACAACAGGAGCACAGAAAATATTTGTTGAACAAATGTAATAGTGACTTTAAAAAGACAAATTCGGGTTAATGACCCAAATCTTTTAGTTACCAAGGTATAATTCTGGACCCTCCATTTCTTCATCTATAAAATTTATTTGTTCTTGGCTCTGAAATGGGTATGTAAGTAACATGTCAAAGGATTTTATGTAGTTCGAAGGAGGGAAGTCTGTAAAGGGCCCAGCACGGTGCCTGGGACATAACAGGTGGCCACCATGTCCCGCCCTCGCTGCTCCGACTGAACAGCTTCCCTAGAACAGGAGATGAAGGCAATTCCCCCTCAGTGCTGCCACACACCACCTGAAAGGGCAAGTGACTGCGTTTCATAATAACAATGTTCCAAAATTACTTTTTAAAAGATTTTACTTATTTATTTGCAGACAGAGAGGAAGGGAGGGAGAAAGAAAGGGAGAGAAACATCGATGTGAGTGAGAAACATCAATCCGTTGCCTCTTGCATGCAACCCGAACCGGCAACCCAGACATGTGCCCTGACTGGGAATCAAACCAGCGACCTTTTGCTTTGCAGGATGACACCCAACCAACTGAGCTACCCTGGTCAGGGCCCCAAATTATTTTTAAGTAGAAGGTAGCTGTTCCTATCTTGTGCGCTGCTGGTGGGAATGCAAATTGGTACAGCCGCCATGGAAAACAGTATGGAGGCTTCTCAGAAAAAATGAGAACTGCCATGTGATCCAGCAACCCCACTTGTGGATATATATCCAAAGGAAATGAAATCTCTGTCTCCAAGAGATATCTGCACCCCATGATCATTGCAGCATGGAAACAACCTAAGGATAGATGGATGAATGGGTAAAGAAAACACAAACACATCATTCAGCCATAAAAAAGAAGGAAATCCTGTCATTTGCTACAATAGGGGTGAAACTTAGCATTAAGCTAAGTGAAATAAGTCAGAGAAAGACAAATACTGTATGATTTTACTTACGTGTGGAATCTGAAAAAGCTGAACTCAGAAACAGAGTAGAATGATGGTTACCAGGGAATAGGGGTTAGGGGAAAGGGAAGGTATTCATCAAAGGGTACAAACTCCCAGTTTTAAGATAAATAAGTTTTGAGGAGCTCATGTGCAGCATAATGAGTATAGTTAACAAAACTGTATTATATGCTTGAAAGTTGCTAAAAGAGTAGATCTTAAATATTCTCACTACCACGGCTACAAAATCGTGCTTACATGAGGTGATGGATGTGTTAACTAACCTCATTATGATCATTTTATAATGTGCATGTGTATCAAATCATCACATCATACACTTTAAGCTTACGCACTGTTATACGTCAATTGTGTCTCCATACAGCTAGGACAAAAATGATCTGTTCCTAGATAGTCCGGCATTTCTCTTTGAATTACAGATTTCGTTCATATTGTTCAGTTTTTGTCTGGTCTGCATACATAGAATTTGTCTACGAAATTGCTGATTACAGAATCATTTCTTTCTGCGTGACCTGTGTTCCGTGAGAGCAAAAAGAGAAGACACTGTGTGACAGACACCCTTGAAACATTTCAAAGTCCCCATCGTAAAACTGAGTTTCTTCTCAGGGAACAGTTTGATCCAGTTGTGGCATTCACATCAGGATTCTTCCCACTGCTCGTTCTTAGGAACTGTTACTAGTTTGACAGAGTTAATGCTACTCGGGTGGGTGTTCTGGTTTACTCACCCTGGCGTGTTTGCATTTTCTCACTTTTTTATTTTTTCACTTCCAGGAATTGCTGTTCTATCTTATTTCTTAAAGGGAATCTTTATTCTAATGCAAGATGAATGATAAAATTATCAGAAATTTTTCCACCAGAAGAATTTCCCTATTTTCTGATCATGCATGAATCCCTAGAAGGATGACAACTCCCCGGGATGAGGCAAAAAGTCTTTAACAACCACACGAGTTCCTCCCTGACCTGCCCACCTTGTCTTCTTCCTCCCCTCCTCTCTCCCTTCTCCAGCCACACTAAAATTCTTTTGTTCCTCAAGGTCAATATGCTCCTTCATGACCAAGCCTTTCAACAGGCTATTTATTGCCTTGCTTTCTCCCTCTCACCTGGCTGGCTTCTCTTTATCCTTTTGGTGTCAGATCACAGACACCCTCAGGGCCAATCACATCTGTATTTATTGAATGACTCTTCCCCCACCCTGCAGACGGTCAACTCTCCCAGGGCACGAACCACATCTTTTACCTCCATATTCCTACCCCACAAACTATATAGGCATTCAATACACATTTGCTGAGTAAATGAAATCAATCTGTCTAGACAAAAATAGAATTTAACTAACTCCTTTAAGATCTTTCACTTAACTTTATGGCTCTCAGTTTTCACTTACGGCAGCATTCAGCAGGGTTAACCACGACATCAGCAAGGAAAGAATTGACACGGCCAGTCTGTCCCATTCACTCCTGGCTTACCTCTGGGAACACCTGTAGTCACAGTAATGACCCTAAACTCCTGAAATGTTCACTAATTAATGATGTTACTCTGTACCACCAAGTCAGTGGGTCAGGATGTGTCAAGCTGACGGAAAGCACTATTTAAAGTAAACAGGAAGATTCATGATGTGCACCTGGTACCGAGTGTGCGTCTGCACGCTGGCTGCTTGCACAGCTCACTGGCCAGCTCCCTTGAAGAACTCTGGACTGCTGAGACATGAGTTGGCTTCCCTGGGTAGAGGCACAGTTCACAGCTGGAGAGAAACATGCACCCGTGGGATCTTCCCCGAGGGGGGAGAAGAAAGCCTATGCTGACTTCTCTCGTCTTTGCCTGTGTATATCATAATCGTGCTGCTCCTGCACTGTATCCTTTGCTTAATAACCCGTAGCTGTGAGTATGACTTTATGTTGAGTTGTCAGCCTTTCTGGCAATTCACTAGCGGGTGGTCAGGGGACCCGAAACAGCTTCCTTCTTGAACTGCTGTCCTTTCTTGATGTCTGTGGGACCACTCCTTGTTTTCTTCCCACCTCGTTACTGATTTTCTTTTCATCTCCTGCCTTGGCTTCTATCTTCACCGACTCCAAATGGTACCTTGTCCTACCGCTCTGTTCCTCCTTCTTTTATCTCCACTCTCTAGGTTATTTTATTAGTTCCCTGGGTTTCAATGTCATCTATATGTCTATATGTTGATGACTCTCAATTTTATGTGTACAGCCCACCCTCCGCCCCAAATTCCACACACAAACCCAGCTCTCCTTTGGACACCCCCACTTTATGTCTGCTAAGGGTTTCAAATGTATAAAAAACTGTCTAAGTCAGGGCTCATGATTTCACCCCAAACTTGTCCTCTCCTAGTTTTTTCCATCTTGGTAAATGAAACCCATATTCCCAGTTGCCCAAACATAAATCCTAAAGGTCATCTTGGATTTTTAATTTTTTCCTGCCCATCCACCTTCCAATCCATTAGCAAGTATTGTTGGTTTTATTTCTCAAACACATCTCCAGAAGCGGAATCCCTCCTCTTCTCTCATTTTCTAATCCAAATCACCGTCAGTATTGGCTTGGATTACTCTAATTGTATTTTTCTCCCTACATATACACTTGTCCCTAAGTAATTCTCCAGTCAGCAGCCCAAATTATCTTTTTTCAGTCCTATTCAGATTACACCATTCTGCTTAAAACTCTTCAAGCCTATTCTCAGAACGGAATTCAAACTCTCCATGTTGGACTGGCCTCTGAGGCAATCTGCGGACTGTCCCCGCACTCCGCTCAATGTCACTTCAGCAGTCCCTCTCCCCACTGGTCTCTTTCCTACAGGGCACAGAGCACCCCTCTCACTTCCATGCCGTAGTGCTCACCCTTCGCCTCTACACGATAGAGTCTGAAAACACACTTTATACAGTAAGAAGTACATGTTCTTCAAACTCAAAAGATGACCAAGCCCAATTAAATATTTGTTAAGGTTAGAATGTGGTATTTTCCAGTTTATCTTTCTATTTCTGTACACAGAGAAAGGAACTTACTAGTAACAAATGATAAGCCACCTAGGCTTACGTCCAGCTTATTTCTAGTATAGTGAGATTATTCAACTGTGTCCTTTAGAGCGACAGAACGAAATAATGGGAAGGCTCCTGTGGAATTACCACATGTTAAAGTAACCTGTGGCCCCCACCTGGCCCCAGGTGTCTACACTTTCACAAGAGTAAATACTCCCCTCTAAAAGAATTTTAAGGACTTCCAGTCAAGGTGGCGGCATAGGTAAACACAGCTTGCCTCCTTGCACAATCAGACCAAAATTACAACTAAAATATGGAACAACCATCACACAGAACCACCAGAAATTGAGTTGAATTGAAGCCTGACAACTATGGAATTAATGAAACTATATCCATCCAGAATAGGTAGTTACAGAATAGCCATGGGGATGTAAAGTACAGTATAGGAAATGGAGTAGCCCAAGAACTTATAAGCATTACCCATGGACATGAACAATGGTGTGGGGATTGCCTGAGGGAGGGGGGTGTTATTTGTAGAGGGTAAAGGGGGGGGAGGGGAAATTGGGACAACTGTAATAGCATAATCAATAAAATATAATTTAAAAAATAAAAAAATTTTAATGGTTGGGCTCAACTGAGTCACCACCAATGGCATGGGAGTTAATATTAATAATAAAAATTAAAATTAAATATATTAAAATAAAAATTAAAGCTGAGATACCTTCAGCAGTCTATATACCAAAACCTGTGACTTTCTGAATTACTCACAGCAAGAATAGTTAAACATGTTGGCTGCCTTTACCTTAAATCTGTACAACATTGCTGAGTATAGAGGAAAAAAGACCCTTAAAATTGAGGGGTTTCAAACCTCTGTTTAACTTTTTGGGGGAAAGCCTTCATCACATGTTCCATTTCCCTATTTTTACATTCTCTAAATAGACACTCGAATTATTCTTGTGCTGTTCAGATAAAACCAGGGATATTTACTTAAGCTCTTCTTAATGGAGGGGTGTGTGTGTCCTGTGTTTACTTCTCTTCTTTTGATGCATGTTTGCTTAGGTTTGGGGGGCTGAGGGGAGGGGAAGGACAACTTTAGGCTTGTCGGTGAATAACTCATTATGTCCTTTACCTCCTGACACATGCTAACTTCCCGCTGCCTCCTCCTCCAGTCCAGGAATTTATCTGGAGCTGTGGCACAGAGGTTCTCAAATTCTACCTCTCCAAGTTATCATATTACTTACCATAAAATAGTTTTAGCCAAAAAAAGTTTACATTGCAAAAAATAAATTCATGTTCTTAAGAGACTGAAGTACTTACTACAGACAACATGTATAATCTTATAAAGTTATTACATAAAGTTACATATAGTATATGTAACTATATAAAGGTATATATAAAACTATACATCCTATATACTTACATAAAATAACATATTATATTGTATGAAAGTATATCTGCACTCACGTTTCATTTACTGTACATGGAAGAGCTCTTCAGTCTTGACCCTAAGATGGTCTGTCACGTGTAAGCATGTATTGGCCTAAGATACAGGATGGACAAAGCCCGGTCCCTGATCTCCAGGTGCAACATAGCTGGCGCCACTGGAAGATACTGGGGAAGAGGAACGTAGGATTCTAACTCTGCCCAGGGGACTAGAAAAAGGCTTCCAGGAAAAGGTACCATTTTGAACTAAGCCTTAATGAGCTGATAAATGGTCAAATAGTCGGTCACATCCTCGCCTGCTCCAAGAATGTAACATGGTGCTGAATTTTACCTGTTGTGTGCCGTGATGTAGTCCTAGTGCCCTCAGAGAGACTCCGTCAGAGAAATTAAAGACCTGGGAAAGCGACTAATTGAAAGCCGTTTATTTAAACAAATACAAGAGTTACTCAGTGGGTTTCTTCTGGTGAACTCTGTAACAGGGTAAACCCTCCAGGTACATAAGCACTGCTGTTAATGCCGTTATACCCCACCAAAAAGGCTGCTATCTTCAGCTCTGGGTAAATTCATGATAAGTTTGTGGGGCCAGTTTGAAGGCAACTTGTCTGAAGCTGGCTGAGCCTTCCCTGATGCAGTGAAGACTAAGCCCTCTGGTTTGGTTGTGTATGTGAAAGGCCACAGACCAGAAACTTTGTACTTTAATTTAAACATCTGACATGCACAGATGAGAAACATTTTTCAGGTCCAGCTCGTGTCTGTTTATTTTAACATATACTCAAATTAGGACTTAACAAACCTCTCAGCAGACTGCTGCACTGTATTACATTACATTGAACCTCTAAGAGGTTAGGGAGAGCACCAACTGTTTTAAATCACTAGATAGGAAGGTTTGATTTAATCCCCTTCCCCTAACCCAGATGCACACTGGTATTTATTTTTTTTTAATTTTAATTTAAGATTAAAAAAATCTTTAGGTTTTTATTAACAAAATAAAATAACAGGTGAGCATATATTAGTTCCACTACTGCCTATGTTTAAGATTTGTGTTATACTTTCTAGCTCTGTACTCTTACAGAAAGGGAAATTCTAAATATACAAACGGAGCTATCGGCAGTTATCACCTCCCAACCCTAGATACGCTGTCACCACGGTGTTACCTCCAGGCACACGTGTGCACTGACTAAGAGCAGAAACCAAACGCCTTTTTTGACGCTGTTCCGTGAACCTGCACTGGGCCCTACCAGCTCTGTCTGTGACCGCAGACTAACAGTTCCTCTCCCTATCAGCCTATGATGACCCTTTTCTCCTGTGCAGTATTTTGCAGCTCTCCCTTTACCATGCTGGCATTAAATTCCTAGAAAATATAATATTTACATACATAATTTCAAAAACGTCAATTTAATGTTCAAATTGTATATAAAGGAGAAATAAAAGGAAAGCAACTTATAATAAAGTATAGCATCAGAATGTAAAAATTGGGGCACAGTCCACCAGAAGACATAATAAAATAGTCAGATGCTTCTCTCTACAGTCCTCCCTCTGCATCCGTGGGGGACGCTTCCAGGACTCCCACAGTCTCCAAAACCCGAGGATTCTCAAGCCCCTATATAAAGTGGTATAATATTTGCATAAAATCTACGCACATTCTCCTGAATACTTGAAGTCCCTTCTAGATTACTCATAATATTTAATACAGTGATGTGAGTGCTATGTAAATAGTTGTTATAAGTATTGTTTAGGAATAATGACAAGAAAACAGAAGTCTGTGTGTGTTCAGTACAGATGCAATCACAGCAGGCCTAACTATATAGTATACATCAGCAACGATGTAACTTTTAAAGCTATTGTTGACCTGCAGTGGGTTGCATCCAGCAGAGCAGAACCCGCGGATACTGAAGGCTGACTGCCCTTGAGCATCACAGTGACCGCATCTATTCCAAATGCAGACTAATTCAGTTATGCGGTCACTGGTGTGAGGATTTCATGAATGTGAAATAGCTCAGCCAAGTTCAGAGAAAAACAAAATCAAGTTTTCCTCATTGTATCTACAGTTACATTCCTGGGAAATTCAGTATATTTAAAAATTGTGAGGG
>VMDR010013741.1:0-24551 GCA_007922815.1 Macrotus californicus | reverse complement strand
TTCACAGAAAATTTCCAGAAGAGCCAAATCCATGGAGACAGAAAGTAGGTTAGTGTTTGGCAAAAGCTAGGGACAGGGTTGAATGAGGAGTTACTGCTTAATAGGTACAGGGTTTCTTTGGGGGTGATATGCTCTGGAATTAAATAGTAATAATGGTTGCACAACATTGTGAATATACTAAAAATCTTGACATTGTACATTTTAAAATGCTAAATGTTAGGTTATGTGAAATTTATTTCAATTAAAAAAGAAGAGAAGAAAAAAGAGTATGGTGTAGAGCGTAAAACAAAAAGACAATCAGTGTCTCTTAGAAATACAGTACAAATTTTTAAAATTCCAAATTTCATGTTTTTCAGGAAATATAAGAAAAAGACTTTAAAATTAAACTTTGAGCTACAGTTGTCTCATTGTAGAATAGTGGCTATGATCATGACCTTGTAGCTAGACTATCTGACATCAGATCCTAGTTGTGTAATGAAGTTACTTAACCTCTCTTAATACTCTTATCCATGAAGTGGGTATAATAAAATTGCTTATTTCATAAGGTTAATTTGAGATTCAGTGAGGCAAGGCAGTGTTAGCTAGCTTTACCAAAGGCATTAAAAATGAATCCATGATTGTTTTCATACCATGAAAACGATAGGATGTCATTAACTTTAATAGTTACTGTTTTTTCCAACTCCTGTTATAAAGGAGTCACTCTGTGAGATGAAAATTTCTGAGTGGTCCAATCTGGGACACGGATATATGTCAGTTTTTGCTACTAAGTCTTGATTCATTGCTGGTAGCCTTGTGTGCAGCACTTTCAACATTCCTTCCACTTTTGGTATCCAGGGTCAGGAGTGGGAATCAAACCTATTCTTTATTCATTGCGAAATAGGTAGATATTTTATTAAAAACATGTAAAGCTGTATTTTTGTGATTTAACATTATCCATCAGGTATTTTTCTCACTACTTTGCATATATTTCTTCATCTAATACTCACAGTAAGAATACTATTATCATCATCATCTTTTCTTTCTTCTTCCCAAGGTCAGACAGCTGATAAGTGGTGAAACCAGGATTTGAACTCTAGAACCCAAGCTCTGAGGGCTCTGCAGTTTACTGTATTAACTGCTATACTAAGTGAGTTCAGAGAGTAGATCACACCATTGTTCACTAAGGAAAACCAAAGTGAAATCAAAGTTTATAGAGTAAGTGTGTAGGCCAGGCAGAACACTTTTGTTGTGGAATGGTGGGAAATGTAATTGTCTTAGTTTGGGTTCCTTCGAAAGCAGACCCTGGGATAAGGACTTAAGTACAAGCAGTTTATTTGGGAGGCAATTCCAAAAATATAGAATTTGGATGAATAGCGAAAGTGGACAGTGAAAAAAAGAGAAAAGCCAGTAACAGGGGCATTAACGAGCTGCTTACCACTCTGGTCAGCTGGAGTTTAGTCCCAGAAAGGCCCTCTGAGGGACATTGCAGAACACAGCTCAGAATTATTCCATCTGAGGATAGGGAGGTAGTGGTATTTTTTTTCCTGCTTCCATCCCTCCATTGACCAAGTGCCGTCCTCAGAGCAATTACCCCTGCATGCCTAGGTCATTCCTGTACCTGTCTTTATGCAGCCTCAGAGAAGAAAGAGCAGAGCAACAGCATGTACACCTGACACAGGACAAAGGAATGTGGACCTGTCTGTAGGGCTGCAGTAAGATTAAATGGACCACAGAGGAGTGGCACAAGGCCTCACAAACACTGGCAACAGGAATCTTTATTCTGCATGGTCTGTGTGCTGCTAAAATTTAGGAACTTGTTAATAAAGGAAGGAGGATAAAACAGATTTGAAGAATTGATCTCTGGCAAATAACCTTTAACTTTTCTTTAATTTTTTTCTCAATAAAGCTACCAAGAGGGAAACGAAAACCAGTACCATCTAAAGGTTGGGGCCAGAACTGCATTCCTAATTTCTGCCACCATCTATACAAGGAAAAGCCTCATGCCAGATTGAGGGTCTGTTAACAACTAGAGATTATTTTCATGTTCACATGGACCAGCTAAGATATTTGGTGGACTCTGTCTCTTCAGGTACATTCTCTGTCGTGAATGACATCTGAGTAACTCTTCATAAACATTAACTTCAGAGATAGAGAAGGAGGTTTAGCTATCGCTGCTTATCAAACCACTCCTAAGCTTGGTGGTTTAAAACACTTCTTTTCCTGTGAACCTGCACTTTGGGAAGTTTTTGGCAGCTTCCACTGGGGCAGCTCAAAGGTGAGGGACTGGAACCTTCCAAAGCCTTACTCAGTCACAGGGCCACCAATGATAGTATTTATGATGAGTGGTCATTACTGGCCATCAGTTAAGCATATGGTTAGAATACTTGTGGCAGGATTCCCAAGTCAAAAGTCAAAAAATAGTCAGAGAAAGTTGTATTGCCCTTTATGACCTATCCTTGGAAGTCATACATCATCACTTCTACTGTAGTCATATAGGCCCACCCAGATGCAAAGGGAAGGAATAGAGGTCCCACCCCCCACCTCTTGATGGAGTCTATGCCTGTTGTAGGAAGACCATGAAAGAAGGGACATGTTGATGGGAATAACTTTAGAAAGTATAATCTGTCACTGGGGTCATGAAATTAATATAGATTATACCTACCAACTACCCATGTATTGTATGTATGTGTGTTTTAATTACGTTTCTCTTTTAACTTACTCACATCTATGGGCTTCTTCCTACTGTCTGGAAAAAGCCTTTTATCTCTAATATCCCAGGCTCTGGGACATCTTGGGCTGTATCAGCATTTATTTAGTACTTTTTAATGAAAGCTACAGAGCTCTGGGTGTTATAAATCATGTACCAAAAGTTTTAGCTTTTTGCTTAATGGCAAAGCTAAGACGAAATGCCTTCCTCTTGGGTTTCCAGCAAGTTATTAATTTGGGTTAGAAATAATACCACTCAGCAATTTCCTAAGTTTTCTCTCTAATAACCCTTTCATTCTGTTAGTACACTGTATAGATTTCTTACTTTGTTTCACAATGAAGAAATCCAAATTATCATTCTCTGATTACCCTGAAGGACTTACTTTTTCCAAGATTCAGCTCCATTTTTGGTTTTCTCCTCCACTCAAGGCAGCCTGATCAACTTCCTTCTCTTTAGCCCACATGCCCAAATCCTTACACAGACCACTTGAGCATGGATCATGCACAAGGCAAGGTCTTAGTCATAGCAAGCTTATCAGTTAGAAATTCATTGGGCTGCAAGGAACTGAACCCTCAGGAGCTCCATCTATCTCACATGAAACATCCATGGATGATTGCTGCTTCCAGTAGTGAGAGACTAGCTTACTTCACACCAATTTTCTCACCAAAAAAACCTGGAAAAATACATGAAATACATTGGAGCTATCAGAGAGCTACTGAGGCAATAAGGACAAGTCAGATCCCAGTGAGAAGGAAGTGGAGAGAGCTGAGTCCCACTAGATCAGTAAACTGAGAGTGACTGAGCATCTGCCCATTGGAATGGAGCAGAGTCCTGGGGGAAGATGCTCTTCTGGGCATTAACCTTGTAATGGTTGGAGGTCCTGGTGATCCCAGGGGAGGAGCTTGTGAGGCAGGGTGGGCAGCAAAGGGACACTAGAGAAGATTCAGGACAGTGACTATTTACCAATTAGCAAATCAGTGTTTCAAAATGAAACTAGTACTAATGAATCTTGGAGAAGTGAACTACTTGCCATAAATCTTGATCAAGCAAAACCATCTGTCAAACCCAGTATATTAGAGAGCCATTTTTATATCATATAGCAAGTCCAAAGAAGTTTCTGAGAGGGACTGATTATATCAGGTGGGACTCTAACAGAACCACTGAGTTCTATTGCCCACTGCCAAAAAAGAAAACCCCAATGCCAGAGTCATGTGAAAGGGAAAGGAACTATTTATTCAAAAGCTATACAGGTTCATAATAATGGTGGAATTGTTTTTAAGCCCCAAAGTCCCTTAAAACTAAAGGCCCATAAACACGCACAGTCCTGCCTCCCTTTGCCAAATCAGGTCCATCTTAGAGTACACCAGCCAGGGGTACTGTCTCTTAGAAAAACAGAAGTCTGCAGCTCATCTAGGCAGGTTTCTGCCTGTGTTCCAGCTTCTCCCAATCACCCATGTTTGGCTAGGCTCTCTTAATCCAAAACTGCATGGCCCTCCTCTGCGTGGTGGGCTGGTGTGTGGGGGGGGTCCTTCTATAACAGGGTACAGCCAGGGCTCCCCCAAAGAGGGATTTGTAACAAGGCCCAGAACTCGGAGTATCCAGGAAATATTAAAAATATAGGATGTCTTCACCCCCCACAAGTCTGAACTGGGAGATGGGACACATGGAGCAGAGACACTGAGAGTTATTTTGCATATCAACAGTTTTGCAAATATCCATAAAAACAGTTAACATATCTATAACAGCTGGCTAGCTTCATAGATATGTTAAATAGCTGTGGCCTAGCTTTGAGCCAGGGAGAGGGGAATGACTTTGTCCCATAACATAACTGGGGGACAATGCTCCTTGGTTATATCACCTCTGTGAGAGCTTGGAGATGGTTGGCTCCATGCCATGGGGCCATGCCTGCTTACTATGGCAGCCCAGCAAAGCTGGAAAAATACAGGAATGCTGTCAGGTGTAGCTGATTGTTGGAGGAGTAGGAAATGGGGATATGATGTAGAGGAAGACTCACACCTGGATTTAAACCCAGGCGCAGCAGCCAGGTAGGTTGGAACCAAGCATTTTTGGGAGCTAACTTTGTGGTGTTGGGGCTCCCTTAACCATGTGGCTTAGGAAGAAGGAAAGCAAGATGTATCAACCACGCAGGGCTCTCTCTTAGCAGTTTGGAAGAATGCAGGAGAGACCTTGTCGGAAGGAAAGGGATGAAAGGACACTTACTGGTGGCCCATGAGAAGGTGCCACATGGGTTTGGATTAAGAACTGGAGATCCCGGTGACACAGCTGATGGTGCTGGGAACTGCAGGAGGCCTGCCAGCCAAGCAAGGATTACTGAAAAAGACCAGAAGCTAGCCAAGCCACAGACTTCTATTTTTTCCTGAGATATGGTACCCCTGACTGGCTGGATAGGGAAAAAGGGGGAAGGAAGGATTGTGTGCATTTGTGGGTTATTTAAGGGACTTTGGGGTTTTAACCAAGATGTTAAATCATTACTCCAAGTCTGTGTAATTTTTGAATAAATAGTTCCTTTTCACCAAACTCTGGCATTGAGAGCCATAATTCCTAAGGATGATGGGCAAAGCACATCAAGTACAGGGGGACCCCGGGAGAGAGAGCATCTATTCAGTAACAGTAGCTTGTCCCCCCCTCACAGGTGTGTTCTGTAACACTTCGGCATCCTTTCAAACCACATGGCCAAGACCCCTCCCAAGCCACATGGTCAAGAGCCGCTTCTCCTACCCAACCTGCATGGTGAAGGGAGCGTGGCTGCCCCGCTCTTGGGTTTAAATGCTCACCCTGCTTCTCCTTCGTAACCCCATTTCCAACTCCTCCCATAAACGGTTACACCTGCCAGTACTTGGGTCTCTTCTGCCTTTCTCCAGATGCCATTGTTAGTTTAGGGAGGCTTGGCCCTGTGACTTAGGGGAAACACCTCCAAGCCTCTCCAGCAAGGCAGTAACTGGGGAACGCCTCAGGGCTATATCATATGGGAGGGGGGAGGATAGTCACACCTAGCTCCAAGGCTCTGGCTAGGCAGGCACAGCTATTAGCATTACTAAAACACTGGCCAAATTCTTTAGATGTGCAAAGTAATTCTCAAAGGCCCTGCTCCACTTTCCCATCACCCTAGTGATGGCTGTGGGGGTTTTGTGGCTGCTCAGCCTATACCCTGTCCTGAAGCTTGTTCCACACCCCCTACTGAATGAGAAAATGTGCTGCAACTTCCTATGGGAGAGCATGGCCAAAGGCTTGGGAAACACCAAACAGCATCCCCATCTCTTAATTCATTTGGTTGTGGAGCAAGAATATATGTTTGGAGCCTGCCCCAAATATTGGTAATCTCCCACCCATAGGGTTTTCAGAAAATTAAGGAGCTTCCCAGATCTGGGTATCATCCCTAGCATCCTGTTAGGTCCTGTAATTCCTTCCTCTGGTAGAAAGAATCGCACCAGTTTCACCTGTGAAATTCAGTTCCTGGCCCATAACAGGCTCAAGAATGGCTGGTGTATTTTCCAATCTACCTGCCTGCTTGGGAAATGGGACCCTGGGCCTGGCAGTCTGGAACACAGGATTGACTGGGGAACAGGTGCGATGAAAGGGCAGGACACTTTGTTGTGTTGTGCTGGGGAAGGGGAGGTTTCCCCTCCAAACTCTTAGTCAGTTTCCTTCTGTTTAAATTTGAGGTTGGTGCTTAGGGCCAATTTGGCTGCACCCCTTCAATTACATTCATTTTTGAGAAAAGTTGTGATTCAAAATCTGACATATGAACTTTTGAAACTTTGAAAGAAGGAGCAAATCTCCACTTGGAACCAGTCTCCCTTTTAAAAAAACCTATATCAAACTGTTTTTTATCTTTCCCATTATATTTCGGTTTGACCTTTAAGTAAAGACCTGCTGGTCTGACCTTCACCAGCAGCATTTTATTCAGCTTCCTGACTTGAGAAAATGTTTCCTGTCTGTTGAGTTCTAAGGCGTTAAGCAAATGTTTGCCTAACCTTTGCTTCAAGCATAATCTTACCTTTTAGTAAAATACACCTGAAGGCTGAATTACAAGTTTTTCATAGTTCTCCGTCATGTTCATATCAGAAAGTGGAAGAATTTCAGAACTGCCTTGTTTGAATAGTAAGTCCCACTGTGATGAATCTGAAAGCCACGGAAGGCTGGGAATGGTACCGGAAGTTTGAATATAAAACAGAGACTTTAGTCTTCCTGCAGGGATGTGAACTCACTGAGAGTTCTGACCGGAGGCAGTTTGTAGCCTCTGCCACACTTGAAATAGGAATAGCCTGGGATAAACCTGAACTATTGAGAGGGGAAGCTTTTGGTTTGAGCTTTTACAAATATTTTATTGGAGGAGTTAGGGCACCTGAGAGAAAAATCCTAACATTTCTACCTCTCTGTTTTCCACCACCTTTTCCCCATTAGAGAAGGAATTGCAGATGATAATGATCAGAATCCAAGACACTCACTGGGCCAAGATCTAGAGGGTGGGACCCTGGGCTTAGAAGACAGACAGCTCTGCCTACTCTTTCTGTTTCACCCCCTGTACCTTTGTGTGCCAGGTCTTCTTCCACCATCCTGTTTGTCTTTCAGCTTTCCTGGACAGGGCCTGGCTATGTAGGACAGACCCAGTCACACGCTTTGTGTTAGTCTTGGTTTCCAGAGAAACAGACCCTGAACACAAGTGAGTAGAAGCAATTTCTTTGGGTGGTGATTCTGGAGAACATCCTGGGGCAGTGGGAAAGTGAGGCAGGGAGGAGAGACAGCCACAAAATGTGCATTATCCAGAAAGACACCTGAAGGTCAGTTTTACTTGGACTTTCTAGGAGACAGTGTAGACTATACACCTAAGAGTTATCCCCTCCCAGAGTGGAGGTGCTGATGTATTAAACGCCAACTCCCATCAGTCACTGGTTAAGGGCTTCTCTCAAGAGATGGTAATTTCTGGCTGTTCCTAGACTGCCCTGGAAGAGTAGAGAAAACTCCAATGACTACAAGTGTCATCAGACAAAGAGATGTAAGTGTTATACACCGGGTATCAGGATCATCTGTTCTTCTTCCTCTCTGTTCTTCTTTTCCTCTGTAGTTGAGTGTGATAAGCTCTTTGTCCACCTGGCTATTGAATCCTGTGCCACAGACCAAGGTTCAAGGAATTAGGAACTAAGAAACCTTAAGCAGACTTCCCAGTCTGAGTCACACTTTCCAGTCCAGCCTATGCCTCAGAAGCCCTGTTTGAGGAGGTGGGGGCATCCTTGGATGCTTGCCTGGTGGTTAATTAAGCTGATATATTGCAACTCAGTTGGTTTTTGCACTTTGTGGGTACCCCTTTCTTTTCAGGCATTTCAGGAGAGGAGAAGGAATGAGAAAATGAGAGTGTAGAATTTGGAGTACGTAAACCCAAATTCTAACCTCTAGTGTGTATTCTAGCCATCTTCTACTTTCCTGTTGCTCAGATTGTTCATTTTGAAAAATGTAATACCATGTCACTTGAGGGCAGGAATGTTTTCCTTTTTGTAAACTGAAACTCAGTAGCAACTTCAAAAATAAATTCGCAAGACTTATTCAAGCTCATGAACCATAACAAGCCGGAGTTAAGTTAGGTATTATTCAAAAATCTACATTCATTTCTGCTTCTACTATAAGATAAAGTAACAAAATTCAAATTAGGCTTTAGATCTTCATTTGCATATCTCTTTCAAACAAACCCACAATGCTAATAGATGAGAACTGCTTGATATTGTTCTCCCTGTCTCAGAACTTAAGTATGCATGGAAAAGTACATTGCACATTTAGTTACTAATGTTTAAGTAAATTCTTCCTCTAAGGAATGAGAAATGTCAACATTGGGCTGAATGTGCAGTATTTAAATTTTAATTGTATCCACAAATGTACAGACACCATAAATATAACTGTGTGCCCAGGAAGCTCTCCTGAGAAAGGTTAAATGAGATGACAATAGCTCAGGAGGGGAAATAAAGGAGCCGGAGATCCATGTGGGGTAAGACAGCTGGAGCTATTGATATTGACAGTACATACATTGCCCATTGGCGAGAAAGCACTACTTTTTCTTGAAAAATAATAGGACATTGTAATCACCTTCTAGAAGAAGTGTAAAGCTAGGAGGACGTGATAGGTATTTGAAAAGCAATGAAGCAGTCTCCTAGAGGAGACTGAAAACAGAAGCAGGATGCGGGAAGAAATGCAAATAGCCTTCCGGCTGTCCTGTGTCAGCCCTTCAGGAGCCCTGAGCCCTCCTGGAGTGGAATGCTGCTTCTGGACTGAGAGCATACACAACAAGAGCAGGAAGCAATAGGGCCACATTCTCACACCTAAAAAAAAAGAATTGCCGATGCTCATTTGCAAGATGGAGATGCTCTCTGTGTTCGGCCACAGCACAGAAGGTGTGGTATATGTGAGTCAAAATGAAGTTGCCCTGGCTGGTATAGCTCCGTGGATTGAGTGAGGACCTGCAAACCAAAGGGTCACTGGTTCGATTCCCAGTCAGGGCACATACCTCCGTTGCAGGCCAGGTCCCCAGTGAGGGCAACATGAGAGGCAACCACACACTGATGTTTCTCTCCCTTTCTTTCTCTTTCCCTTCCCCTATAAAAATTAATAAACAAAAATCTAAAAAAAAGATAAACCTGCACAAACATATTTTTCAGATGTCCAGCTCTATCTAATGGTTCATTTAAAAAAAACAACAGTCCAGATTGGACTTGAGAACAAACACACAGCCATGCAATTGTTTTGACCTTTCTAACATTTATCATTCAGTTTGCCCACTGATTAATATCACCCTTTACAGAATAGGCCTTTCCAACCTGGACAGTACTGACACTGGGGTCTGGATCACTCTTGGTCAGGGGCTGTCTTGTGTGCTTACAGGGTATTTATCAGTCCTGCCCCTCTCCATTGTGACAATCAAAAATGTCTGCAGACATGTCCAAATGTCCTCAGGAGGAAGTGGCTAATGTGGTCAAACTTGTCTCCGTAAAGAAGCGGTCCCCAACCTTTTGGGCACCAGGCACAGATTTCATGGAATAAAATTTTTCTATGGACTTGGGGTGGGGAGACGGTTTGAGGATGGTTCAAGCTCTTTACATTCAAGCTCACCTCCTGCTGTGCAGCCTGGTTCCTAACAGGCCTGACCAGTACTGGTCCGCGATGGGAGGTTGGGGACCCCTGCCATAGAGAACTAGGCTGTGGGATGGAAGAAGTAGAAACCCAGACTTTGTTTTCTTTAATCCCATCCCAGCACGGTGTCATGGAGAGCTTGTGATCTGAAAACCAGCTTGTCTAGCTGCAGATCCTGCTCCCACACTTTACAAGTGATCTGGGACACTGAGTCCTATGCCTTTCAGCCACCCCATGACACCCCTGGAAAGGGCTGAGGGTTGTCCTAATTGTTCTCTAGAGAATCTTCCACTCTCTGAGCTCAAGGCGCTATTGCTGCTTTTCTGTAAATGGATTAAATCAACTAAAATAATCTATAAATTCTTCAGGCTCCATATCCAAGGCAAATATGCATAACAGATCTGAAAGTGAAATGTCAGCTTTCCCCTCATGCGCAAATTTTCAAATCATTTGAATTTATTTAAGGTCAGCAATAAAGGCACATTCACTGCCCTTTCTATGCCATGTGACAAGCAGACATTAGGGCCGTGTGTGTTGTAGGGAGGAGTGAAGTGCCTAGAGTCTGTGAGCAGATGGCCCTGATGTTGGTGGTTCCAAATGCTGTGAAGGATGCTCACAACCTGGGCTGCTGACTGACTCAAGTTTAGAAATGTCTCTCTGTGTGTCAGGTCGCAGGCTCACCACTGGATGTCACCCTGGTCCTACCAAAGTTTCTCACTCTGGCGTTGGCAGCACAGTTTCAGGGCCTCTGGAAGCTGCTGTAGGAGGAAATGTGAGACCAGATTAGCCTACACTTGTCCTATGAAGGTTATGGCAGGGGATCATGCATGCTCACAGATTACTGGGAAGATGAAATGAAGTGAGAAGCACTTTGTGCAATGCTCCCCACAAGTGCCCTTGAATGCCGTGTTAGTGTTGTCATATACCCTCAGTACTTACAGCCAACTCGAATCTGATATGCAGAGCAGGCCAGAATTGCCTGGAGATGATGTTTGCCCATGACAACCCTTAATCAATGCCCAACAGGCCAGAAGAAGCTCAGCTTCCTTGACTCAGGTCAGGCAGCCTCTGAGGTGTAACTTACTATGACCCTGAGGCCCCGGTGGGCTCAGGCAGAAACCAGCACTGCAGGGTTGCACCCTTGTTGACCTGTTATGCTGCTCCTCTCACCCACCCTGTTTTCCCTGGGAATCATTCTCTAAATCTCTGTACCCTAAATCCTCATCTCAAGATCTGTTTCTGGGGAGCCTCATCTAAGACACTGGTTTAGAGTTCATGATCAGAAATCATTGGTTCCTTTCCCCCATGATCATCTACCTGTCTGCTTCAGATATCAGTGGGATTTGGGCACACAAGTTACCTAGCGTGGCCCAAGAGCCCCTCGGCCTTTTCTGGCAAGGGGACCAGCATTGCGAGTCTGTACAGCTGATCCATTGTGTCTACTGACCCTCTGAGGTGGCTGAGGCTGATTCCCAGGGACTAATGTGTCTGCCTGTGGTCCTTGGGAGTCAAAGCTCGAGCTTTGTCTGCAACTCCATTGGTGGTGGCGTTAAAAGTAGTAACTTAAGACTTAAAAAATCTAGAAGCAGATAAAAAGGCCCTTAAATCATTTTAGGGTCATAAGGGGCAGAGGAAAGGAGAAGGAGCAAGGAGAAAAGTTTTGAGATTTTTTTTCCAGCTTGACATAGGATTGCTCAAACAAATTAACATTCCCATTTCCACTGGTTCATTTATCCATGATAAATTTACATGGTGAAGCAAATAGGAAAAGGAGAGAGGGAAGATAACAAGAGATGAGCTGTGGGAAAGGAGGGTGAGATATTGGTAGCACCACATCATTTTTTACCTCCCAAACACACTGGCTTTAGCACAGCGTTTGCTTGAGAAAAATGATTAAAACAATTGCTCACGTGTGACAGAAAAGTCATTTCCACTTAGAAAAATATTTAAAGCATGGGTTGGGGAGCATTCTCCGTCTCTGTTAATGATGGGTTAGAGGGCAGTTATATAAAGCATGTGGATCAATATGCCATTTGCTGATTGAATTACTGACATACCCTGGTATTTGTAGGGGACACAGCTACGAAGACATTAAGTCACGAAAACTGCATTTCAAAGGTTGAACGTGGAATAGGATTAGCTTGTGTAATTTCTTTCTATCTTATTTCTTTTACCATTTCAGATAGATGCAAGCTGATGGTTGAAGAAATGAGATTTCCTTCCCAGAGCTAGCTCCTATTTCTTCTCTCCACTCATTGCTGAAATACCCACTCCCTCCAGAGATTTATTTAAATATTACACAAATGAGCTTAATATTTTCCTGTACTGAATCAAATCCACGAGGACACAAGTGTCTTCTCAACCAAAAACATGAGAAGCAATAAATGTCCACATTTACCTCAGGTCAAGGTTGGGTGATGCTAAAGGCACTGACACCTTCAACTTCCCTTTCTCCTCAGCATATGAAATATGCTAGGGTTTTATAAAGGTTTACTGCACAAAAACTGCGGCTGAACTCAGTCACACTGAGAGGTCTGGTGACCTTATAAGCAAGTTCCCTTGCTTCTGAAACTGTCATCTACCAATCTGGAGCAGCATGCCTCTTTCTTCCTGCTTTCCTCACCCTCCAGGTACAGGGGCCAGTTTCAGGTTAACCCGGGAACTCCTGGGGTTGTGAACCAACAAGGTCAGCGGTTCCCAGCCTCTTAGAGTTGTTAACATGTCCCTGGTCTTAGTGGGAAGAAAGGAAGGAAAATTCTCCAAGTGGGAATGGGTCTCAGAGGCCTCATTGTCCCCCAAACCCTCACCTCCCACCATTCAGCACCATTTTCTCTAGTTAGGTAGCAGTGCTGAGGGGCAGGAGCTGACTGGGACAAGGAAGGACCCTGCAGTCGGAAGGCCTGTGCTTAGGAAGTGAGGCTGGATGCACAAGGCCAGGCAGATGGGGGGTGCTGGGCAGGCTGAGAGCTCAGTGGGGCTCCTGGGTGTCTCAAGGGGTAATGGGGAATCTGGAATGGGGGGAGCCAGCAGTGAGAGAGACAGAAACAGAGGTAGAATAAACACCTCTTACCTTAAAAGTGTATTGCAAGCCCTACATACTGCCTGAGACTTTTAATAGAATAAAGTGAGATAGAAACAAATAAACTAGTGAGTTTAGAGGAGGCGGTTTTAGGCTTTTCTTTCTTGTATCATTTACTTGACTGAACTTAAGAATCTGGCAAAAACATATTCACCCAAAGTCACAATAGACACAGATAAAAATGACTTGGGGTCCAGGTGTCCAACTTGCCTTAAATGGCCTCCAGGCTTGTGGGATGACCAGATCACAGAAAATTGAGGAACAAACCCAATCCCAAGCACCCCGTCCCAAGGTAAAATAGTTAAAAAAAAAGAACTCAGGAATTATTAATTTTTTTGAGTCTAGTACGGACATTTTATTACTTGTAAACAAACAAAACTCAGTACTACATCAAAAGAATTACATTAGTAATATAAAATCAAAGCAGATTTCCAATTAAATATAGAAAAACCTAGTGTCTGTTGGAACCACCAGACCTACATCCCTCACCAGATTTTCTCGACATCATCCTGGACCAGGGGAATTTGCACAGGAAAAGGAAATTCAAAGTTGAAATGGAAGTAGAGAAAATAACCCACCGACTTTGTTGTGTCTTTTCACTTGAAGTGATAGCACATATTAAATGGAAACTATTTTATTAAAAATATTTAATAAACTGTCCCATCCCCACTATATATACACATACTTATTTAAAAATTGGAGAGAGGCAAATTGATTATTTAAAGGGTAAAATTACTCAACTGAAATAATTTCTGAGACTTTTTAAAAACACATCTGTGTTTCCAAATAGCATTGCCCCACCAACAGCTTCATATCCCAAAGCCATCAAATATTAAAAGTAACAACAATCCTAGAATACTCTTTGATGATACATTGTAACACTCCAATTTTCCAGAAAGACAAATAAGTAGAAAACATCATGTCCAAAGGGAAGAATTGTATGATCTACCAAGTTTATACAGAAAGCCAAAGAGCTGGGAGGAATTACTATGTAGAAATAGCTACAAATAAACCATCTTCTATATGCGTCGCCCTGTAAGAGAAGGCTGAAAAATAATTCTCTGCTTTCCATCACCCTTTTGAGCCAGGCCAGGCCAGCACCGACAACCAGGCCAGCAGAAAAGGAGACTGAGTTGAAGCCCTTCCTTCCTTCTCTGTCACCTCCGGCCCCGGACCCCAGCCCTCCTGTAAGGTCGCAAATCCTGGAGACAAAAGTCAGAAATAAGGGACTCATATTTGGGGCTTTTTTTTTTCCAGCTTTGTTCTTGATCTTGGTATTTTCTTTCTAACTGCAGATTTGTCTTATTCTTTATTCGCAGAAAAAGTCAATATCCTGGGGGAGGCAAAAACGGAAAAGAGATTGAACTGAACAGGCAGGGTCAGAAAACAGATGTAAGTTCTTTATTTAAAATCGTATGTAATCAAAGGTTAATTTGGATGTAAAACAAGTAAAACCCAATGATTATGACATAATTATCACTTTAAATAAAAATTATTTAAAATGAAGGTTCTCAAATACACTTTTAATTTATGGTTATTTGACACATTCAAGCTCAGTGCTAAGAAGTGATGACAAGTGAGTCCCATTTGTGGAGGTTGGGTAAATTAGCTCTAGGAGAACAGCTTCACAATAACTACCTTACACAGTAGCTCAAAAGGGATCTTTTATTTCTGTCCTTGGTTTACATGACCCCAGGGCATTGGAAAGAGTGTAGTATTTTTCACACATAAGTGGAGTCTTATCTACCACAAAAATAAGGCATTGAAAGATTTTTCCATATGCTTGGATTTTATTAAATGCAAGTGGTATTTTTTCCCAGCCCAAGTCTTTAGCAAAGAAGTGTGTAACCATCAGTAAGAGTGAGATATTTCTATTTTGCTTTCTTTCTTTGACATAGATAACTTTTATGTAAAACTAGAGGGAGTCAATGAAGAAAGTTCAGTTCTCTTTCAACATTGATAGTAGGTATGAATGCTCTCTCAAACTTCACTGTCTCAGAAGCCACCACTGAAAATTAAGGGCTCTGCTTCATATATCTTCTATCTTCTAATTACATGACACATTTTAAAACCAGCCTACATTACCTCAAGAACTGCATATTTCTCTGGCCACCTCTGAGACACTTACAGTGGTTGGGACTTCCTTGATGGCTTCCTGGTACACCTGCTGCTCTTCAACCAGGTTTCTGGGGAAATAACCCACCGTTCCCATCTCGTCCTCATGGTGATCGCCATACACCTGAGTACCGGAAGTGCAACAGTCAGGGGAAGGCTGATGTGAGTCTTCTTTGAGAAACACACAGGCACCCCCTTAACTGTTAGTAAGAATAACCTAACTGCCAAAGCCTTGCTTTGCACTCTGGATTTGGGAGGCTCATACCAAAATTTGAAGCTCACATAGAGCAGATAAATCAACCTGCAGAAACTCTGTATCTGCTCTCCTGTCTCACTAGTCTCACTGCTCAGCGTTCCCTTATTCTATGCAGACGTGTGAGCTGCCTGAAATCTTTTTGGAACCATAAGTAAATAGACAGTAAATTTTTAAAAGTAAATCGGCACTTTGATTTTAAAGGTCTCATATTTTTCAGTTTTTAAAAATTTAAATGAACAAATACTTGAGTGAATTTAAGATTTAGCTTTTCATTACTTGAGATTCTAACTGTGGCCCTTCAGAGGGGGACAGTAAATGAGTCCTGTTTTATTCCTCCCCAAGGCCCACTATACACATTTTAACTTCAAACAAAAACAAACAAAAAAACCAGACTCTTTGGAATTAAAGAGGGGGGCTAAAGTTTCCCTTAAAATATTGAAACATAGACTGACTGCCAATATACATGCCTTTACTTGGCAAATCCACTCAAATAATTTTGAATAAGTTTCAAACTCTTTGGGATGTTCAAGCTCCCATGTATTTGACTAGTTTTATTTTTGTCAAAATGTCACATAAACCTATATTTAGTTTCTAAAATTTTCATTGTTTCTTCAAAATGCAATAAAAGCAAATATATATGAATTTTTATACTTGAATCTACAACCTTTACATTGTTCATAACAGCTAGTTTTAAACATTAAAATGCATTGAAGATAATAGGTAATAGGAAAAAATTGTGAGCAACATGTGTCAAAACGTGTGTATATTTTTAATAGTCTCATCTTACACTGCCAGCCCAAAATTCTCCAGCTTCATTTTCTTTTACCAGCTTTGAGTAAACATAGATCTGCTGCCCTTTTTTAACGTTAATGAATCTACAGTCCGGGGCATTATAATCTTCTTGAGCTCTGGCCAGAGAAATAGTATCTGGAAGAAAACAAAACAAAAACATTGAATGACTGGCTACCTTATTTAGGCTCCTTGGATTTTAAAACAGTAAAAAGGCAGAGCAGATCAGAAAACTAGGAAATCAGAGTGACTAATACCACGCCATTCACAGCTCCTGTTCAGTTCAAACAGAGTGAGAAATACAAAGCATTAAAACTGCATCCAACAGAATCTTAGCCAAGTGAATTTTCTTTGGTAGCATTCTAAAGGTACAGACCAGAAGACACAATGCCAATCACATACATATTAGAGAAGTTTCGCTTCAAAGAACAATTAGATTTTATGCTGTTAGTGAATAGTTTTTCAATTATTTAATATAAAGATAATAAAAGGCATTTAAAAAGTCCTTACAGACACACTCGTCATCTGCACAGAGCTTCTTGGAAGCGAGTCTGTCCATAAATATTCCATGCACGGTGCCTGCGACCACAAGACCTGGAAGGAAAAGTAACAATAGTCTTGCCATATTCTTTTCTGCTGTTTATACTATTGGCCTCTGAGTGGAAGTGGAAGCTGACTTCAATGGTTTCTGTCTTTTATGTGAAAGCCAGACATCTGGGTAAATTGCCCAGCCAATGGGAAGGTGCCTCTGCTTTCATAACAGCTACTGGGCTCCAGGGGCTATTTAGCATCTGATTTTCCAAAGAGACTCAAATTCTATGTATTTTTTATACACAAATGATTTCCAAATGGTCCACCATTGTTGAAGCCATTTTAGCTCTGATTTATTGCATGAGGAGCATAGCAATGCTGAAAGAACTATAAGAATTGTAAATCTTTTTTTAAAAAGTTTCAGTTCAACTCTCATGTTCTTTCAACTTATGAGCAAAAATGTGCTAACTGTAGGAATCTGTGGAAATGTGAGATCTGTATCTTTAGTACAAATGATTTTGATTTAAGTGAATCCATTTAAATATCTGGATTTATATAACAGATAAATAAAGGGTGCTTAAGTTTACAAGTCATTCATGATAGGATTCTTAGAAATCACTTCTGTTTTGGAGCAGACATGGGTTATAACATATCACTCATATTCAGACCCTACTAATGGGGAAGGAAGAGATAGGTGGGCTGGGAAAAAAATGGAACAATCTTTTCTCCACCTACTTTATATGATACTTCTGAAATGCAGTTTCAAAATGTTCAAGGATAATAAATCCTAAAGCAGGCAATAAAGCTGGAGGTTTGTGTTACCAACCCTACCCCTTCCCTGCTCCTGGGCATCTTTCTCATGGAACGTGTGGCACTGCTAGGAGCCAGCAAAGTCAAAGCACATTAGTGCTGCATCTATTCACCTGGCTCCATCTATTCAACAAATATTTACTGAGCACCTACTATGTGCCAGGCACTGTTGTAGGCACTAGAGACATAGCAGTGAAAAAGGCTCTAGTCCCACAGATTTACTTTCTATTAAGAGTGACATAATGACATACAATAAGATACTACTTTTATGGAGTGTTTGGGGCTGGCATCTCTTTCGTAAGGTGCCCCCATAGTCTTCTAGAATAGAAGTCCCGGTCGGATACCCCATCCATTTGGAGGACAATGAGGTTTCAGAGCAGTGCCTCTCCCTCCTGCCCCATAAATGCAGTCACCTCACAAAATGAGGGCCAAGTATTCAACTTACAAAGTAATTTTGTACTGTACAAAACAGTTTCAAAGGGAGTCACTGGTAAAGCAAAATATACTTACAGTACAATTTTAAAAGCTGATTGGGTGTGTGTGTGTATAATAAAGTTTTATTGCTTTATTTGTGTATGAACAGGAGGGTGTTACTTTCAAGGGAGGATCTTTGTACTGCTGGCCCTGGCTTGGAACCTTGTTTAATTCAGTATCTTCATTATGGATGAAGAAACTGAGGCTCAGCAAAGGCCAGAGCCACCTTTTTTAACCACCCAATCTCAAGATTGCCCAGTGGGATTGCAGTTCAGTGCTGTTTCCATTCATCTGCTATTAAATTAGAATTAGGATTGTAAATCCTTTATTTTCAGCTTCACTTCAAGAAAAGAATAAATTAGAACTCAGAATGCCAATGAATTTTCCTTCCTATAAACTAGGGATCTAAGAGGATCTCTGGAAGAAGTAAAGTATTAATTAAATCTTCTTAATCCTGATGGCCCAGCTGTTTTACAGCCTGTTATAGTCTCAAGCCAGCCCTCAACACAGGAGAGTTAAAAGATAATTGCCACCTAAGAGGCACTTTAAGAACAGAAGACTGTGCAAAGTCAGATTGTCTCATGGTACCTCCCAAAGCAGGTGAAATGTTGAATAAAGCCACTCTCAAGTTCTCACAACTTAGGAAAGTAAGGCTGATGCAAGTGCAAAGCCATTATTGGCCATTCGGTGGTGAAGAAGAAGATGTCAAGCTTTCTGAGTGCATCCTGGGCAGACCTGGGATGTCCTAGCATTCTGTGATGGGCAGAGTCAGGATGACAACTAGAAGACTCTTTGTAAAATTTTGCTAACAAATAGGATCTTAAACTTGCAATTGTTCAGCAAGCAGCTGTGCCTGACAGCTATGCTCTGGACACTGCTGATCAGGGGGTCCAGAAAATGGCTCATGCTCACCCTCCTTCCTCTGGGCTTTCAGATGTATTCGCTGAGCCTTTCCTTGCCGAAAGACATTTTTTTCTTCTGTTTTTAAGTTAGCATCTCTGCCTGAAGTTGTTAAAATGGAAACTTTGGCTCCCTTAGGGTCTAAAAATAGGTTTGGGCCAGTGGATGGGGTGGGAGCAACCTACTTGTCACCTACAAGGCTCTGAGTGATCTGGCTCTGACCCTCTGAAGTCACCATCTGTCACTGTCTCCCTCACCTGCTCTGTGCCCGCTGTACCAGCTGCTCTCTGTATTTTGAAAATGCTGAGCTCATTTCCACTTCAGACTCTCTGAGTTTATTGCCTGGGATGCTTTCTTTCCAGACACTGGCATTCAGTCTTGGCCGAGATGTCCCCACAGACAGACCAGTTTACCAGACCACTTCCTGCACTCTCCCAACCCACTCTATCCATCCCGTGACCATGTATGCTGTCCTATGGCATTTATCACTATGGGACATGTCTTGTTCGTTCACTTGGTGGTGTTTTGTCCCCCAACATGACAACCAATGCTCTGTGAGGTGGGCATCTTGTCTATCTTGTCCATCACTCTATAATTAGCACCCAGAAAAATACTTGGTACTCATAAATAGGTATCATTAAATAAATGCATGATTTCCCTGAAATAGTATGCTTAGGTGTATACATACACATGTCCATTTTTTCTGGTGAAAGTCCTAGGTTTTATCATATTTATAAAGAGGCCTATTGCTTCCAAATTAATGCCACTGACTAAATTATTAGGGTAGAGATTCAGGAGTCTTGCCACCAAAGCATGGTCCTCAGACCAATAACTTTGGCGTCACTTTATAGAAATAAATTCCCTCATACCCCACCCCATACCTGCTAAATCTGAATCTACATTGTTACAAGATATGCAATGGGTTTGTATGAGCATTAGAGTTTGAGAAGTATCACTCAAGGGCAAATCAAATAAAACAAAAATTTTTAGCCAGAGCTCCACATTCTTTATTAGGTCTTTGCTGGATACACTTTCAAAAACAATGCTTATTAAATACCCAAACAGTAAATACTTTAAACCTTAAAGTTTAAAACAGAGATGTGAGCCTCTCACAAATTTCCATTTTTACACTATCTTCTATTTGTTAATAGACTGTCTTCGAAAAACACAATTTGAAATAATGATCAAATCATTATAACATACTTTGTAAGGTAGAAACTGTTTTGTTGTTTCTTAACCTTGATTCACACTGGAATCACCCAGAAGCTTAAAAATATTAAATATTGACGACTGGGTTTCACTCCTGGAGATGGGGATTTAACTGATATGGAGTATAGATTAGAACATGTTTGAAAGTGTTTCCCAGATAATTCTAATATGTAGCCAAAGTTGAAAGTTAAATTCAAAGTTGAGAACTATTATATTCTATCAGCAATTTTCAACTCTTTTCCTCTCATGGAACATGTGAACTAATTACTAAAATTTGGCGGCACACCAAAATATATATATTTTTTGCCAATCTACAAAAAATAGTTCATAATTTTGATTCATTCACACTGGATGGCTATAGATGTGTTGGCTGTTTTCATTTTTTTAATTTATTTATGTTTAGAGAGAGGGGAGGGTGGGAGAAACAGAGGGAAACATTGATGCATGAGAGATGCATTGATTGGTTGCCTCTTGCAGGCCCCCAACTGAGGTCCTGGCCCACAACCCAGACATGTGTCCTGACTGGGAATCAAATAGTGACCTTTTGGTTTGCAGGCCAACGCTCAATCCACTGAGCCACGCCAGCCAGGGCCATTTTTTTAAATTTGACAATCTAAGCAAAGAGAGGTCAATGCCCCCGATTAATCAGGTGTTGCATGTTTAAAAATTCCTGTGGCAAACCAGTGTGCCAGGGCATATAGGTTAAAATCACAGTTTTAGATGGATAGCAACATCCACCCCCTCCGTATGCTCCCAGTCCCACAGATGGGTAAGGAAGGTCAGAAGAGCCTAGTCTGATCTTGAAAGTATAGTTAGCTCCTTTTTCCTTCCCCTTCTTCCCTCTTAAAGCCTTGCTTTCTAAAGTTGGATTACATACAGGGAGATGTGAGCAACTAAGTAGTAAATGCATCAAGGTTAATGGGACTGGTGCAGTTGCAAATGAGGAGGGCTAGAAAAAAAGTGTTGTTGGATTGCAACTAGAGGTACAGTTGTAAATTCACTGTTTTAATATAATTGTATAGAAATGTCCATATATGTACAGATATCTCTATATAAAATTATGATCAAGAGGGGCTCTTGAACAAGGAAATTATGAACAAGGCCTGGGCCTGGCACACTGGGCAGCACCAGGACTGGTCAGACGTGGGCAAGAAGCACAAGTCAAAGAAGCATCTGCCTCTACGAGGAATATATAGAGAAGCCCTTGAAGCTGGTTCTCAAACTAGGAGAGAACGAAGTCACTGAGCTCTCCACCTGCAGCTACAGCAGGACTCAAGCCTCTTCCAAGACAAGTATGATCATGACAAACACAAGGACAGAAAGTGGAAAAGAGAAAGAAAGGTGAGAAGCAGGTTCCAGAGGAGGAAAAGGGGAGAAAACACTGACATGTGAAGGAAGATAAAAAGAGGTGAGAACAGACCTTGTAGAGAATGAGGCAGAAAGACCACCAGTGCTAGGCCTCTGCAGGAGTAGACTTGCATCTTGAAAAGCCTCTGTGAACTCTTTAGCCAAACAAGAACTAGAGCAGACACCTCTTCAATAAGATTTGAATCAACTAATGAGACAGTTGCAGAGAAAAGAGCCAAGTGCTTTCTTTTTATTCCTGTGACTGATTTTATTGCTCCTGGCTATTCCATGATCATTAAACACCCAATGGATTTTAGTACTGTGAAAGAAAAGATCAAGCACAAAGACTACCTACCAGTGGATGGAAGAACTGAAGGATAACTTCTGACTTCTGTGTACTAATGCTGTGCTTTACCACAAACCAGAGACCATTTATTCTATAGGTGCAGAGAAGCTGTTGCACTCAGGAATGAAAATTCTGTCAGGAGAAAATTCAGCACATAGACTTCTTAGCAGACTTGGAGAAGAGTCAAAAGCAGGAAGACGGAACAGACACCTCGCAGAGCAGGGAAGATGGTGGCTGCTGGCCTCCCTAAAGGGAGGACTCTAGTGAGACAAGTCAGAAGCATGTCTTCAAGTCCCAATGAGGAAAACAATAAGAGAAAGATATGCTTGAAGATCAAATTAGAAGCGATAATTTAGAAAGAGAGCAGGAAAATGACTGCATCGTTAAGGAATCTGGAGTGAAGCTGACCCAGCAGCTTAATAGTCAGTGTGAATTTGAAAGAAGAAAACCAGATGGAACAAGGACACTGGGACTTCTGCACCCTGTGGACCACGTTGTAGGAGAACCTAGCTACTGTCCTGAGAGACTGGGAATGACTGCTGGAAGGCTGAAGCCGCGAGTGAATACTCTGCAGCATTTTGAAGAAGATTAAAGGAACAAAGTAAATGGCGCCATACTTGAATTACGGGCCCTGCAGTTCTTACACATCACACTGATGACTCCACATTTGCCAATATCAGCAAGGACAATTCTGATTTGATCTATTCAACCTATGAGAAAGATTCTGATCTCCCCAATGATTTAAGCATCCATGAGGTTTTGGCCAATGCCAAGATTACCCCTATGTCATGGCAGATAGTTTACTGGATGTTTTTAACAAAAAGATGGCATTCTAGAATTTTGCAAGAGCTAAAGACATCATCACCTCAAGGTGAAGGCTAATCTAGGACACTTGATATGGCCAAAGAAAGAGATTACAGCAATAGAGTCTGTGGCGCAGTTAGACTCTATTAGTCAGGAAAGGCTCATAGCACTGGAGGTAGGAGCAAACTTGGTGCTCCAGTTGAAGATTTTGACTCTGAAGAAGCTGAAGTGTCGAGAGGAAACTTGGAGAGACCATCAAATTACTCAGTGACCTCCAGGGAACCCAGAACAAGCAACTGAGCACCAGATCCCCTCCCAGCATGACCTGTTGCCATACAAATACATCTTGCTGAGCAAGTGAGCAGTAATCTTAAAGAACTTGCACAGCAAGTTAACTGCAGGTGATGTTGTCATGTATGGAATTCAGAAAGGGCATTTCTGTCCCCTGCCCCATCATGGAAAAAAAGCCTTATGGATCTAACAGAAAGACTTTGAAAAAAGCTAAAAAGATTATGTTGCTAAGTGTGGACAAGTTAGCTGAAGCTCACTTGTATTCGATGACATATCATGTACATATCTCTTCATTAACCCAGAAATGCTTTTCAGAAGCTATTAAATATTTGTAAACTATTTTTTTCTTCTTAAGATTTTATTTATTTTTAGAGAGAAGGAAGAGAGAGAGAGAAGTATCAATGTGGTTGCCTCTCATGCACCCCCTACTGGGGACCTGGCCCATAACCCAGGCTTATGTCCTGATTGGGAATCGAACTGGTGATCCTTGGGTTCGCAGGCTGGCACTCAATCCACTGATCCACACCAGCCAGGGTTGTAAACTGTATTTTTAATTCAACTTTGGAACAATTAGTTTTAATGTTCCAGAGATTGGATTATGGTTAGGTAATAAAGCTGAACCTGGGACTGGGGGTCAGGAGGGATCACGAAAGATAAGGGCAGGGTTAGGAAATTACAGGAGACTAAAGAGAAATGACAACTGTATGCTACACATGCACCTGGATTGGTTTCTTGAGCCGTTATTGGGATATCAGCAAAATTTGAATTGGATGAAATACTACTGTATTATTCCCTGACTTTGCTGGTCATATTGTGGTTATGTGGGAGATACACACTGAAGTGCTTAAAGGGTGATGAGGGATCAGGTCAACGCACTCTCAGTGGCTCAGAAACATTTATCAGAGCTCTGTGTACTATTTCTGCATCTTTTATCAAAATAAAAAGCTTACAAAAGTAAATCATATGTCACTCTTCTACTCAAAATCTTCTAAAATAGGTCCACATAGGCATGTGCATGTTCATAGCCACTTCATTCTGAAAGAACCCAAATGCCATCCACTGGCAGAACTGCTGGTACATGCACTAGAGATGAACCTCAAAAGCATTTTAGACAGGGCACAACTACAGAGATAGAAAGCCGATTAGCAGTTGCCTACAGTCGGCAGCTGGGGAAAGACTGAGTCCATGAGTGCTTTGAAGGGTGCTGGAATACTCTACATCTTATCATTACACAACTATACATTATTGCCAAAACTCATCAATTTGAACAATAAAATGAGCGAATTTTATTATATGTAAATAACTCAATTAAAAAATCACCTAACAGCTCCCCAATTTCACACAGAATACAAGAAGTCCTTAAAAGTCCTGAGAAATCCCGTTCTCTGGTCCTTCCCGACTCTTCCTCTCGCACCACGGGTAACACCACACCTTTCCACTTCCTCTCACCCAGCCACTCAAAGTGGGGCTAGTCTGTGAAACAGTCTCTGAGACAAGCTAAGGAGAGCCACTGAGTACGCAGTTAGAAAATGCAGCAGCAATTGGCATTGCTGTCACATTCAAGAGCATGTCCTTTTACTAGTGATTCACTGTTAAATTCTACAGAAGTACATAAACTTGACAACTAGGTTAAAAATGTTATTCATAAGTCAGACTCCAAATGTGCCAAAGTTTTAGGAAATTACTTTGCTTTTTATTCCATATGTATGCACAAGAGTAATGTGATGATCCACATAAACCTAAGTCTTTCCATAAATATACAATAAAAATTCTATGT
>VMDR010013740.1:0-24552 GCA_007922815.1 Macrotus californicus | reverse complement strand
TATATAATATTAAGAATATATAAATATCTCCTATGCATATTAATAATGGCTTTCATTTACTGAACTGACCCTATTTAGGTACTGTACATCAGTTAATTTCTTAAGAACTTGCAATAACTCTAACAAGATAGCTAATTATATTAGTCTTATTTTAAAGAGTAAATGAAACCCCAGATATTAAAGGTTAAATGTGTAGAAGGTTGCGTGATCAGTATATGGGGTTTCTGCATCAGGCAGCCCTGCTTCAGCACCCTCATTTGTAATTCAATAGTGAAATGGGGAAGACATGAACAGGCAAGTCACAGACAACTAACAAATTTGAACCCGTGTTAAACTTCTGGGGCAACTAAGGAGATGCTTATTGAACCAACAGAACCATCACATTGACAAAGATGTAAAAGGCTGACAATACTAAGAGTTGACACATACGGGGTGAAACCGGACTTGTCGCAAACTGGTAGTGGGAGTGTAACTCTGCACAACCATTATAGATATCTATAGATGGTTTCTGTGATCTTCCTAGTGCACATTTAGCACATAATGACTATCCTTGTGCATGTGTCATTGGACTGATGGGGAGCACAAAAATTGCCAGGCCAGAGGAACGAGCATCTTTACGTTTCAGAGTTACCTTTCTGTTGTTGTCTAAAATGGTTGTGCAGAGTTACATTATGTGCTAAATGTGCACTAGGAAGATCACAGAAACCATCTATAGACATCTATCAATCAGAGAACATATAGGTACATTGTGGTCTATTTGTGCAATGAAAACACTACAGAGCAGGAAAAATGCATGAAATACTCATACCTGCATCCACATGGATAAATTGCAACAATAATATTGAGCCTAAAAAGCAAGTTTCAGCTGGATCTATATCCATCTCCAAATCCATGCCTGTCTCCATGTGGTATGAAGCTGTTGTGGTTAATTTTATGTGTCAACTTGACTAGGCCTCGATACTTAGATATTTGGTCGAATAACATGGTAGATGTTTCTATGAAGGTATTGTTTAGATGTGATTGACATTTAAATCAGTAGATTTTGAATAAAGCAGATTGCCCTCCACAATGTGGGTAGGTCTCATAGAATCAACTAACGGCCTGGATAGAAGAAGACGGACATTTAGGAAAGAAGAGGGAACACGTGCAGCAGACGGCCTTCAGAAGCAAATGATAGCTTTTCCTGAGTCTCTAGTCTGCAAGCTGACTCTGCAGATTTTGGACATCACAACTGTTAACACTTCACAATTGCACGAGCTAATTCCTGAAAGGAATCTCTCCTTTAACTCTACATCCTGTTGGTTCTCTTTCTTTGGAAAAGTCTGACTAACAGAGATGTTGATGACGTAAATGTTTACAACACGCACAGCAGTTTATTAACACACACACGTGAATCACATCCCCCGGGCAGTGCAAGGTGGTGGCCTGCTTAATTCTAAGGATGCATACACAGCAGTGCATACATTCAAGGGTGCACAGCTCTAACGGATGATTTAAACAGTTGTGTTAACATGTAGAAAGTGCCGAGAGACAGACAATTCTGAGAGTTGCATTGCAAGTGAGTTTTATTGTTCAACAAAATGAATATGCCTCATTTTCTAGCATAAGAAGAAGAGTTGAATTTCCTCAATTCTAATTTGAATCACTGGACCAGATCTGAAAACTGGATGGAGGTGTTATGTCAGAATAAAAGCTCCACATCACGCAGCTGACACAATAAATACATATTACCCATTCTCCTGTGTGTCGTGTCTTATTTTTATTTTGTAACAGAAAATAATTTATATTCTGACATATATTATAATTTACAATGTGTGTTTTATTATGAATTAGAGAAAAATGTGCTCTGCTAGCTTCTGGACCATGTTAGACATCATTCAGGTGTGACATTTAAATAATTCAATGCATTCTAAGCTATTACACTACCATAGACAGATCCATGGCTGCAGGTTATTTTTCTTTTTGCATGAATTATTATGCCAATATTTTAAGGCAGTGTGGCATGGGAGCCGCCTGCTGTGTATTTAAAGTCCTGTGAGATCATGATTCCTAAAGAAACACAAACATTAAAAGACACCAACATTGCAAAAATCATCTACATACATTCATTTTGTACAGAAATGGCTAGTGGAATGTTTTCCAGTGTACCTTCAAGGAATTTCTTTAAGGATGACTTGGGAAAAAACAATTGCTAATTAATTTTAACACCAGGTTAATTATGTTAATAAAAATTCTAATTAAAATCCTTGTGATGTAAATCAGTCTTTGTGCATTGTGTGAGTGTACGAGTGTGTTTATTATATAGGCTGTTAATCAGCAGGTACTTATTAACTTTACTGTGCACCTATACAGTGGGCTTGGCTGTGCACAGATGTTTTGACATATCTAGTTCCACCTGCTGTAAGCACTGGGCAAATTAATGAGAATTGCTTCATATTTAAGGTGCCATAGATGTAAGGTATGGATGCTCATTGTGGAAAGAAAGGAAACCAGAAGCAGGAAGAGACTGAGGGCTAGGAACCAGCATTTTTAAAGGAATAAGGAACAGTGGATAGGGTATTTTGGATCTTAGTTATCATATTTCCAGTTGATTACATGTAATTGGTACAAAGAAAAATATATATGAAAATCACAGCAACTTCTATGCTGTAGGATATAACGGTTCTTTGGGGGTATGCAGGACATTGTAACTTCAATTGCTGCTAAATGTGGAAACCCATGCAAAACAAGTATGCACATTTCCATTTCAGTCTGTAATATGTGCCTAACCATGGGGTAGATTTTGGGGATACTACTAAACAAGACACAGACCCTGCCTTAAAGTAGGATGCTCCCTGGCAGGGATAGAAGCCATAAACCACAAAGTGTAATATAGAGTGTGTTGCGATACAATGGGGCCCCTCACCCAGGCTAAGAACCAAGGACGGCTTTCCGGAAGAGGTGGTGTTTGAGCAGAGCCTTAACCATCCTGAGGACCAACAATTAGGGGGCAAGGAGGCATTTCACATAGAGAAGCAGCATGCCTAAAAGCTCCTAAATGAGAGACAGAGGTTAATTGGGGAAGAGGTTTATCCATTTTCTGTGGCTGGAGCTTAACCTTGGGGTAGAGAGGACTGTTTATAAAAAGGAGGCTGGAAAGAGAAGTAGGAACAAGATTCTGACTAGGCTTGAGGCCACCATAGAGAGTGAAAATTTTATGTTGAAAGTTCTCTTTTATTTGCAAGTGAATTTGCAAGGCAGGGAAGGCTTTTAGGTGATAGAAAAGTAACATCTGGTTTCAGGCTCTGAAGTGGTCATCCCCAGGGTTGCAGAAGAGGACAGGATGGAAGGAGGGCAGGACACCTCCAAAAGCAATCCTGTATTTTGACGATCAGGTATCCAATTGGATGGCAAATGCACTTATTTTTGTGTCCACTGCAGAAATCAGCACAAGACACCAGCTTGTCCTGACTCCCAGGAGACACACAGGTTAATTAGAATGACGAAAACTCCCCTGCTTCTCTTTATACGTGTGCAATTAGTGAGCCCATCTATGTCTAAAAATGTGAGCTCTGAAAAACTACACATGGCATATACTTGCTTATAATTCTGCAAAGTCTATAATTAGGATTTCGCCACTTCTAAATTCTACCCAGGGAAGAAAAAATGCTGAAACCTAATCAAAAGCAGAGGCAGATTCTAAGGCACTAAATCTTCTCTACACTTACGAAAACACTTGTGTTTCAATTCTGATTTTCAGGCAGACAAGCCTGATCTATGCGAACACGGGCCTCTTCTGTAGGAGGGGCCGGCTTGGTGGCTCATCCTCGCTCTCATCAGCACACAAAATTCCCAGGCTGCCTTCCTCCTGCGTTCCTGAAGAGATCAGTTACGAGAAGCCGGGAATATAAATGAACTTTTATGTTCAGCGTTCTTCAAAGAAAAATAAATAATTCAAATAAGAACAAAGGAATGGCTTTTCTGTGCAGAAAACAAATAATTCTCACTTGTAAATACAGTTTTCTACAGGACAAACGTGGACACTCGAGGGAATATCAGATAGATTACTCTAGCAGAAGAACATGCCAGAAAGTTTCTGAACTAAAACTTGTGGCGGTGGCAATGGGAGACAGTGGAACTAGCAGGCTGTGAGGACTCTGGCTCTGATTCCACTCCTGTCTTGGTTCCATCACTTAGATGGAAAGAACCCAGGTCGAAACTGTGACAGACATTATGAGTGCCATAGTATCACAGGGGAAGCTCTTTGGCGCCTCATGGCTCTCTCTATTTTCAGCCAACACTGCAGGGAACATTTTCCTGTGAGCTCAACAGACACCTGAGTACCTGCCATGGTCTTGTAGCTTTCAGCCTGGGACCTTCCCCAGAACCATGCCAGCCCACTTGGCTACAAGTACGCAGAGCCTCCAAGTACAGGGAAGTTAATGCCCCCAGGGAGCTCGCAACCACTGGCCGCTGATAGATAAACAGTGTCCCTCCCTGGACCACTCAGGGAGGCATTCTGCATACTTCTTAGAAGGACTGGCAGATTAGACTCTTCACTCAGTGCCTATGGCAGTGACCTTGATGATGGATCCTCAGGTGATTTTTCCCTCCTTCCCTGCTTCACCCTCCTCTCTGCTTTCTGGGATCACCTCCTAAATACACAGCCTACACCCAAGTTCTGGTCTCAGTTCTGCTTTTAGGGTCCAAACTTAGGACAGAACTAGAGAAGAGAGATCACCGAACCCAGTTCTCAAGGTTGCAGGGTGAAAGGGGTGTGGTCAGAGAGGAGAAAGGGGAACAAGCCCAGCCAGGAAAGCAGCTTGAGGGAAGCTGGGAAGTGGGAAAGTTAGCAATGAACTGTGTGGTAAGGAGAAGCCTGAGCATCAGCTAGGATTCCTGAGAATCCTGGTGTTTCCCAGTCAGCTGATTAGACAGCTGACCTCACTTTCCCTGGGTCTCTGGTCACAGTGCCCAGACCACCATTGTTTCCCCCCCACTATTTTCTTGCAACCTATGGTTAAAAATACATTTTGCTTAGCAGTGAGAACACATGTACCCACACATGTACATAGATATATGTATATCTATATTTATTAGTTATTGAATATATAAGTGAACAGAAAGGTCATAAAATTGTATTCTTACTACATGTCATGCAACCTGAAATCTTCCATTCTGTCATATTCCCTCTCTCTCTCTCTCTCTCTCTCTCTCTCTCTCTTTTATCCATATCTGTCTTTGTCTCTTAACACTCAATGTGTTTTACAAAATCGATTTCACAACCCCTACCAATAGGGTTACAAACTGCAGTTTAAAAATCACTTGTCTAGACTAGTCTTCCCAGGAACTCAAAGAAACCATCCCTATGTATGCCTCACTGTCTTATTTGGTAAAATAATGAAGAGATGAAATGATGATGGAAGCTCTTTCTGCCTTTCAAAGAATTTTATGATTCTATGCCAAATTCATAATCAAATGTCAGATCAGATACTTGAATTTCCATGAATTTTAGTAGTGAAAAGAAGACACAATTTAACTAAAAAATTAGGGCATGCCACATTTTTCTGCAGAAAACAGGTTTACTAAGATGTTGCATATCCTCTTAGTAACATTACACTTTTATACTCAGAATTAGAATATAAATAAAGTCACAAAATAGTCACAAGGATAGAGCTTTAATTTAATCTCTTTACCTTTTATATACTCTAGGCTTTTTTTTCCCCTCCAAAATCATCAATTCTGCTTCTTACATCACATTTTTTTCCTCACTCAATTGCCCTGAAAAGAACACTACAATTTGGTATTCAACTGTCCCCTCCTCTAGCTGTAGGCAGCCTGCCAGTCTCAGCTCTGAAGTCCCCCTCACCCATATGCCTCCTACAGCCTGTTCTCCTTCCTGGCCACACCCCTACGCCACTGTCTGCACACCTCTAGCAAAGTCTCATCGGATCCAAGGTGCTGTCATTTATTTATGTGGCTCTGACTTCAAGCAGGGAACCTGTGTTATTCTTAGTATTCAGAGCACCTAATCAGTACCTCACACAATGCAGGAATCACTGTTGAGTATAAGAACAAAATATATCGTGTCTTTTCAACCTTCACTGAGATGCTCAGGGGTGCCCATATCCTAATGTCAGGCTCTGATATCATTTCCCAGTGAAAGAACTACTATTCGGTAGTGCAAAGGAAGACATTCCACAATGTCTAATGGGACTGCGTATGGCATCTTCTCTCATCAGACTGAATTTGGCCCAAAGAACGCCGGTGGAGCACTGGAAAGTTACTCACAGCCTACTCACAAGAGAGCACCCTCACTCTCAAACTGGTGCTCTGCATCAGGAGTGCAGATTTGTTCTTCTGCAGGTCCAGTTCCTGAGGTGTCCTTTGGGTTCATCAGAATCGTTTGGATGTGGGTGACAACAATGCAACAGGAAACAACAACAAGGGAGCAACAACAGTGGATCTCTAGGCCAGTGGAGCTTGTCATTGGGCTTCCATAACCTTTGGAGGAGCAGGTTCAGAGGGACCCGAGGGTGTCTCTCCGGGTCCCTGTCACTACTTCCCTGCACATGTTGTACCTCATCACTTCAGTGGCCACTCTTGGTGCTGGCCCCTCACTCTTCATCACCAGAGATAAATGCAGATCACCTGTTTTGGTCCCAAGTCCAAAAATCTGAGAAGGGCTCTCATGGGCTCTGCCTGGGTGAGGACACTGTCCCCAGAAGGTGGGGTGCTATGATTGGTCACCTCTGGAAACCACATGAATAAAATATGAAGCAACCTATTTTCCTGAAAGAAAGAGGAGCTACTCTTTCAGCATATAAACTAAGAGATACCTACTGTACACTCCTGGAGAAAACCACCATTTTCTCATGGTTTTACGATATTACCTTGTAGCAGTTTTCTCCCCTCTCACAAGCAAGGATCTACTCTTACCTCCTAAGTCTCTTTAAGTAATTTAAACTTTCATCCTGTCTCCTCTTAAAGCTATGTGAGAACAAAGTGGGCTTTCACTTTTGTTTAGAACTCCCTATGAGGTATCCAACTGGAAGCTCATCGCACAAGGCTGCACTGAGCACATGATGCTTTCTTCTCTGTACTTCCGATGTGCTGCTCACGAAGTCGATGATAGTGAATTCTGCACTCACCTTCATGTTCAACAGTAAAAATGACTGACTGTCTTCTACCATGCCTCCTTCCACCACATCTTGATTCTCTAAATAGCTGTCACTTCTCTACTGAGAATTACATTTTATCCACATATAAATGAGCTCATGTGAAAAAACACCCCTAAAAACACCCCTAATTTCATGGGGTCAGAAGAACAAACGATTTTGAATGCAACTGTCATTGACCTCCAGAGTGGGCTTTTAGGAAACTATAAAAGGACCATATTGAAGGATATGTTTCATGGAGGACTTCTGTGTCACCCATTAGCGGTCCTTCTCCATGATCTCTGACGCTGACCCTGGCGCTCTGGCCTGAGGCTCATGCTCTGATTCCTCTTTTACATTAAGACATGCATGCAAATCTGAGTCTTTCAAAAGCCCCTATTGGGTTGAACAGAGAGTAACCTTAGTCGTTTCTTTACCTTAGTATATATAGTAAAGCAAGTTATACCGGGACTCCAACGCGAGACACGTGAAGGCAGCTGGTTTCGTTAAGTTTTATTAAACTGTCAATGTAAGGAGAGTCCTAGAAAATGGGCATTTTACTTGCATTAGTCTTGACTGATGAAGGTAAGCTACCGAGGAAGAGGCAGGTGGACACATGCAGAGAACCTATAAGAAGGTGATCACGTGTTGATCACTTTCAGGAAATGGCGAGTTCGCTGACATTGCGATGACTCTGCTCCTGACCCCCATCCCTCTCCATGTGGGACTCGTCCATCTGGCATGTGCTGCCATCCACTGAAGCGCACTGTCCAGACCTGCATGCCACGGCTTCCCACAAAGCTGTTTCCCCTTCGAACCCCCCTTTATTTTTTCAGTAATACTACAGTTTTCCATTACCTTAGGGTAGAAATTTTGGAGTCAGTTTTGACTGCCCTCTCACTGTCCATTCTGTCTCCCACTACCATCAAAATTTCCTCTGTGGATTTTCTCCTAGTCATTGGCCCCAAATTGGATCTATTTCCTGTGGGTGAACCTAATATTGTCTGAGCTTGCCATGCTGATGCCCACCACTTCCAATCTATTACACAATTATTTCCAGATTAGTCTTCCTCTGATATAGCCATGTACATGCCTGTTTCCTGCTCAAAGCCCTCAGTTGTTTCCCACTGCCTTTAGGAAAAAAAAATTAACTTGAAAGCAAAGAAGTCTGGTCTTCCTCTACCTGGCTCCAATCTCTCTCTTCAGAGGGATTTCTTGAATTCCCTTGAGCCTGTTGTCAAACTACCCTATTTTTCTCCAAACATGTCTCTGGTTCAATGACTTGTCAGCTCCCAAATCTCTCAAATACCTGATAATTTGGAACAAATATTACTCCAAGGTCTGGTACAAAACAGGCAGTTGATAAATGTCTGAGGAATGAATCAAAGTTGAAGAAAATAAGAAAACATTTTCTGATGACTGGCAAAACTGTATCTTCATCCCACATTTCTCTTCAGATTTGTATTTACAATTTTTACTTGATGTTCTAACCAGATAAACAAAATTTCCCTAAATTAAAAGGAAAAAAATCCACATCCTGCCTTATCCTTCACTCCCCCTAGACCCTGCTCCTCCTTTGAAATTCCTGTCTTAGTTTGTGGCAGCCCACGTATTCACCCAGGTGTCAAAACTAGAAACCTGAGAATTGTCCGCCGTTCCTACTTCTCCACCCATTGTTTGCTACCTTTGCTGCAGTATAACAAAATGACAATAATGAAACCTTACGGTTATTGAGGGTTTACTAAATTCATTGTGAAGTCCTAACCTCCACTACTTCCGAATATGTCCTTATTTGGAAATAGAATAATCACAGACAAAATTGGTTAAAATTAGGTCCCCCTGGAGTATAATAGCACAGTAAGTCCCTTAACCAATGAGTGGCTGGAGTCCTTATAAGAAGGGGAAATTTGGACACAGACACGCACACAGGGAGAACGCCATGTGAAGATGACAGTCATGCTGCCACCAGCCACGAAACTACTGGGAGTCACAGGAGCAGGTCTTCCCTTAGCACTGTAAGAAGCAGCGTGACTTTGCCAACACCTTGACCTCAGACTTGCAGCCTCTGGAACTGTGAGACGATAGCTTTCTATTGCTTATCCACTCAGTTTGTGGTACTTTGCTTTCACAGCCCTAGCAAACTAATACACTAGGTACTGGGCAATAGGCTAAAACCCTTTTCGGACCTAGAGCCACTGAATGTTCATAGTAGACACAGAGTCATCTAGAGCTAGGGGTTCATACAATCATTACCCTGTTTTACAGCTGTGAAAACAAAGGCCATGGTCACCCAGATAACAAAGGGAAGAGCAAACCAAAGTGTCTGTGAGTCCAAAACCCAAGTTCATGATCACTCTACTCCAAGCCACTGGAGGACCTCCCGATACCTTTCCAGGCTGGACAAGGTCACGCAGATGCCCTTATAGAACTCCAGTGCGTCACACTCGAGTTTTCACTTAAGACGTTCCTTACGGTCTCCATGGAGAAATAAACTTGAATAAAATAATTCACTTTATTTTATATAAGAGCATATTCACAAAAAGGTCACAAAATGGACATTATTTTTTATCTAATTTATCAAATGTATTATTTAAAATAAAATGACTCCAACAAATCTAACATGCTTGGCTGCATACTTTTTACCATTTCTTTTATAATGCAAACATAATATTACTACTGGTAAAAGAAATTAAAATCATAGCATCATTCTGTGCCTACATAATGAAAATTAAATTCTGAAAACATTTCAAAGTTTATATTTGCTCTTAATAAGTACTGTGCAACCAAACGTAAAAGCAATCAACAACCCAAACATTACTCCCCGTTTCAAAGCGTTTTCTAAACCACTGAACACAGAACCTAACGCCTTTCTTTAAGCATTAACCACAGATAAACACTACTCACAAATGTATGCTTTTTTAAAAAAACGGTATATTCTAGGGCAGAGACATGAGTTGCTCTACTAAATTCTCCTCGTACTGGAAGCAGTCATTGAAACTTCACAGACCAGGGCTAATCTAGAGCAGCAACTCTTAGTTTGGACCAGCAACCCCTGGGCTCCTTTCAACATTACAAGGTTAAGACCATTTTCATAATGGCATTAAGATGGTAGTTGTCCTTTCACTTTTGTTGACATTTGCACTGAAGCTGCAGAAGCAATGGTGGGTAGAACTGCAGGTGCCAGGTCAGGAATCACGACAGTGGCATCAAACTTATATTCCTCACTGTCACACACCTGCAGGGCAAAAATCCAGTTCCAATCAAGAATGCCCCTGATGTGGCAGTGAGGATGATAAATTTTTACTAAATCTTGACCCTTGATTGCTTCATCATGGTCTGCTCCTGGTGAAGCATGTACCCTGTGTTGAGCTGTGAAATGAACTAGCTGCCTTTGTCATGGGACACTGGTTTTCCTTGAAGGAAAGACCAATAGACAAACTACAGTTCCTTAGTCTTGGGTGTTTGCAGGCATTTTCTCATGGACAACAATGGACGGAGTGAGCTTCTCACCACTAGGGAATTCACTGACAGTATCTGCTGCCAATGAGAAAGTTCAAGCTTCCATGAAAACATCAGAATGTGGGAAACATTGAATCTGTCACTTAGAATTTAAATTTTTTTCAGTATTTAAAGACTTTGTGTGGCAAGTGTTGGAAACACTAACACATGGGACATTGAAAAGTCACTATAAAAATAAATCACATGATGAATCTATCAACATGTACAATATCTGCATGACTCAGAGCAATATATGCCAACACCACACATAACTGAAAGATCCATTCAAAGCATTCACAATCCACTCAAGGCAGAGTGATGAATTTTAAGTAACATAGTACAAAAAGTTCATTGCTATATTTTAAAATTCCTTATTTCAACTAAACTTGGAGAAACTACAACTTGTAGAGTTTTGTTATAGTAACAAAGAATATTCACAATTATCTAAAAATCTATGAAAATACTCATTCTTTTTCCAACTATGTATTTGAGTGAGGCCATATTTTCTTCAACTTCAAATAAAATATATTACAAACTGAACAGACTGAAGAAAGAAGCAGATTTGAGAATACATTTGTCTTCTAGGAAGCCATACATAAGAGACATTCAAAATGATAAAAAAGCCATACTTGGAAAAACATATAGTTATTTTAAATAAAATATTTATATTAATACATAATGGGTTTATTATTATGCCCTTAAAATTTTCAATAAATGATCAATCTAATAAATTATTAATGCACATTTAATGAATGCAGTAAATATTAAATATTATCTATTTCAATGTCTGATACAGTAAATATTAATAGATGTACCTTACACAGAAAAAAGCCCTTTGAATTTTTCTGTGGTTTTTAAGCATGTAAGGGAAGGGCAGGCTATCAAAAAGTTTGAGAACAACTGTCCCAGGGAACTTGAGAGGGAAGGGTGGGGGCTATGTAACAAAATGCATGCGTCTGGGTTTTATCCCCAGGATGCAGCAACGTATGCCACCTACCATCATCTAACAGATTTCCAAGGAAACAGAGTTTTACTTATTTTCACCTCAAAGTTCACAGTGATAAGACAAAATGAAAACACCATCATCTATATGTTAAAGTACCAAACAGCACCCTACACACTGGACAAGTTATTTGCTAGCATGCACTGACGGTGAGCACAGCCTTACAATACCCCCTTTCTTGACTTTCTCCAAGTGTTAGTAATGTCATATATGGAACCATGCCACTGTCACTGTGCCCCGTCACAAAAACTTCACGCCTTTACAACAGTGCGGCATCCTTTAAATGATAAGAAAGTCCATGGGAGATGAACGTCTACCTTTTGTTTCACAACTAGATGAAACTTGGCAATCAATGAGTAAGTCTGAAGGGTAAAATAGCTCGTCTCCTAAATTCTTTATACTTTGCTTTTAAAGTGTCTAAATAATGGGATTGTCTCTCATTTAGTTATGTCTGTCATCAAGCTAGTTCTGTTAATTCTATGATCTTGGTTTCTGGTGACTGTCAGCTACAGATACGTTCCTGAAGGGGAATTTTTAAATTGCTTGTGCATTGTCTAAATGTGCTTCAGGGCCTGGGCGGAATCATGAACCCAAATGCCAGATCTATAGGGTTGGCCAAAAAGTTCGTTCGTTTATTAAGTAAAAAGTAAAAGACACATTTTTCATTTTCATCAATAACTTTGTTGAACAATGTATTTACTGTTTTGTTCTACCACCTTCTGCCATCTTTCAGGCAACTTCATAACCCTGTCTTCCCTAGACATTTTATCTCCTTGAGCAAAGAACTCTTGCAGGCACCTGTTGCAGTCTTCCAGGGAATTGAATTTTTTTTTCCTATTAAGAGAATTTTGTAAAGATTGAAATAAATGTAAGTCCAAAGGTACAATGTCTGGTGAGAATGGTGGATGAATCTGAACTTCCCAGCCACGCTGTAATAGTTTTTACCTGGTCATCAAAGACACGTCATACAGCTTGGGTGACCCTGAGCAGGTTACATGTTTGTCTGGGCCTCACTTCCTCAGTTGTGAAACGGGGCAAACGACAACTCCTCACAGGGTTTTGAGAGAATCAAAATGAGTTCTGTGTGGCCAACACTTAGAGCAGTGCCTGGTGTGTGGAAGTGACTTACGGTAACACAGTTGATAAACGTATTTACTTGGATCATCTCTTACCAGTGTCCAGAAACTCTTTGGTACAAATGTATAAATGCTCACTCTCAACATGAGTTGAGGATATTTTGTTAGAGGCTAAAATGATAGTGACGCATATCGGTCAACTCTCAGTCAGCTCTTTAGTTTGTCTTCCCATGTGTCTGTTCGCTAACTTCAGTGACTACCTATTTGGCATACCTACCAATTCCTGTGGTTTGAACTGACTATTTTGCATTGTTTTGTCTAAATTTACCATTTTGTTGTTCCACTTGTGAAGGTCCGCCTACCATTTGCACATTTATCATACGCAAGCACGTGCCAAGCTGCTTTCCTATGTTTACCACCACAAGCCAAGACCACAATACTGTCACTCCCATTTTACAGTTGAAGAAAGTAAGGCTTAGGAAGGTGAAGTCACAAAGCTCAAAGTAGTAGAGCTGAGGCAGAACTCCAGCTTTCTGACTCCCAATGCTACACATGCCAAGGAGGCATGTTTGCAATAGTACTTCTGAAGAGCAACAATCATTCTTATTGTCACCTTTCATGGCCCCTCTGCAGGTGTTTCTATTCTATGTGCCCATCTTTGCGCAAGAATCTTCTAGAGAAGCCATCAGAACCTAATAGCAGGATCTGTGGGTCGTCCAGTGTACAAACATGTTTAATAGACACGTTGTTCCCTTTATTTCCTCTGTGAACGTTCCTCTGCAGAGATGTGTCTGATTCCTGGCTGAGGCTGCTTCCAGAGTAAGGCCACCATGGAAGGCAAATGCAAAGCCATCGGTGTCAGAATGTGGGGAGCGTTGGCCAGTCAGGAAGAGACATTGGCATTTGCAGATAGCTTGGCTCCTTAAATCATCACTGCTGAGGGAGATTCAACAGGGGTAAGTACCACCGATGTATCTCCAAAATGGACTAGGAGATAACATAGATTCACAGAGTAGATTCCAAAGGCTGTGGTGTATAGATTCTAAGACTCTGTGGGGTGGGGTGGGTGGAACACAAAGGGTTTCTATCATTCCTAAAATTTAATATGGGCAACTATGAATGGCTTGTTTCTAAAGGACTTCCTTTTTTTTTCACCCCCTAAGCCCTCCCTCTGAGCTGTTATCCTGCTCTTCATCTATGAGTCTGTCCCAATTTTCCTTGTTAGTTCAGTTTGCTCATTAGATTCTACACGTGAGTAAAGTCATATAGTATTTGTCTTTCTCTGACTGGCCTATTTCACTTAGCATAATGTTCTCTAGGTCCATCCATGCTGTCACAAAGGGTAAAATTTTCTTCTTTTTTATAGCAGAGTAGTATTCCACTGTGCAAATGGAATAGTTGTTTTATCCACTCATCTACTGATGAACACTTGGGCTGCTTCCACATCTTGGCAATTATAAATAATGCTGCAATGAACATAGGGGTGTTTATGTTTTTGAATTAGTGTTTTGGGTTCCTTCAGATATATTCTCAGAAGCGGGATCACTGGGTCAGAGGGCAGACCCATTTTTAATTTTTTGAGGCATCTCCATACTGTTTTTCACAGTGGTTGTACCAATTTGCATTCCCACCAACAGTGCAAAAGGGTTGCCCTTTCTCCACATCCTCGCCAGCATTTGTTGTTTGTTATTTATTGATGATAGCCATTCTGACAGTGAAATGATATTTCATTGTGGTTTTAATTTGCATTTCTCTGATGATTAGTGACATTGAGCATCTTTTCATATGTCTATTGGCCATCTGTCTGTCCTCTTTGGATAAGTGTCTATTTAGGTCCTTTGTCCATTATTTTTAAATTGGGTTGTTTGGTTTTTCTTTTTTGGTTGAGTTTTGTAAGTTCTTTATAAATTTTGGATATTAACTCATCAGATGTATCAGCAAATACGTTCTCCCATTCTGTGGGTTGTTGTTTTTTGTTGATGATTTCCTTTGCTGTGCAAAACTTTTTATTTTGGTGAAGTCACATTTGTTTATTTTTTCTTTTGTTTTCCTTGCCTGGGGAGATATATCTGATAAAATATTGCTACAAGTAATGTCTGAGATTTTGCTGCCTGTTTTCTTCTATGGTTTTTATGGTTTTGGGTCTAACATTCAAGTCTTTGCTCCATTTTGAATTTATTCTTCTGTGTGGTGTTACTTCCTCAAACATTACAATCTTTCCCTCTTTTTACTCCTAACACCCTCCCCCAAAATATAAGACAGTACTTTTTTTCCTAAAGATTCATCATTGAGGAATAGAAATCAATATTTTCAAATCCTTACTCTTTGCTCAGCACTACAATAAAGTTTGCAAGCTGACAGGGAGTAGGTTAAAACAATTTTGTTTTAATCCTAAAATATAAATTTTTATATTAATATCACACAATACATGTTCATTACAAATATTGGAAGTTTTACTCCTTTTTGCTAACTTCCCACTACAGGAAAAAAATACAAATATTCCATCCTCTGGAAACTTGATTGCCCTAGGTTTTCCTCTCCTATGGAAATGACGGTTCCCTGGATTAGGCTGCCGCTTTACTGATCGTGTATGCTCTATTTCTGGCTTAATTTCCACTTGAATGACTGAGTGTGTCCTCAGGAAAACTGGGCAACCAGAGAAGGGCAGGGGAGACCATGTGGAGGAATGAGAGTGGCTGGGAGCCAGATCCCCAAAGCACTTGTAGCTGGAACTCTATGCTAACTCTCTGGGAGTCAGATCATCCTCAAACCAGAAACCTGCACTGAATATACTTTCCTAGGCTGGTGCTCTGGCTTTGGCTTTGCAATTAATTGGTATCTGGTCTCTGATCTTGGATAAAATTCTTCCTCCAACATTAGGCCCATCTCATCTGTTCTGAGAGGGATAAAGGGAAGGGCGGCTGAATTTCTCAGGGTAGGCATCATTCTCCTTGTGCCTGGCTATGTGGCCACCCTTAATCCTGGGGAAGACAAAATAGGAACAGCCCAAGATCAAGGGAGACTGAGAGGGTGCTGCTCCTACAGAGCCTTCCTCAACCTGCATACGGTTGTCTCACCTTGGGATCCCCTTGGCTGAAATCTTGGAGGTGTGCATGTTTGTTTCAACAAAAGAAGTTGTTCTCTTATCCCCCACAGTCCTCTCCTTGTACTATTTACTTATCTGGGGCCATGGGAGTGAGAACAGAATGGCTCCCACCCTTAGTAAGGCCGATGCTGGAGGCCTGCAACAAGTCCCACACACACTGAACGTGGGAACAGGAAGTGAGCTCAGCAGCTCCAGGATACCTTAGGGAAAGGCAGCAAAGGAAAGCAAGGCTCCCCAGGTTCTGTAGTAACACTGTACCTGCTCTCAACTGACAGCTAATGAAGAAATCATGCTGACGTCACCATGCAATTACCAATGGGGTCTCTGCTTCCTGGTGCTGCACAGCTGTCTTGAAAGCTTAATAGCAAAAAAAAAAAAAAAGGAAAATGATCTGCTAGAGGATGTAAGTGCCCAGCATATGCCACCTGGCCCATGAGGCATCACCTGGCAGGTTTCACAAATGTAGAGAGGAGGTAGGAAGGCCAGTTCAGATGCCCAGAAACCCCCGTTCCTCTACCTCTCTGCCCATGTGACCCAAGGAGTTATCCTTGAGTTTATACATCTGCAGCGACAACTGGACTTTGAGCCCTGGTTGAACTTGCTGCCTCAGTCACTCAGTCTTCAGCACATGGCACCTCATGTTATCATATTCTGTGTTTCATGTGTGTCTTTCTCCTTCAAGACTGTGAACACCTCCAAGCCATGGAGAAGTTTTTGCTCTAGAAACTTCCATTCTTTTCAGTGCAATGCTTCTTCCAGTATCTGGCATTGAGCAGGTACTCAAAACAAACAAACAAACAAACAGCTGAACTGAACTTTAGTTTGGTATTGAAGATATAAGAGGCAGGAAGACTGTTACTCTTGACCTCAGGATAAAATTATATTCCTAATTATTAAAAAATAATTGGTACAATTCGATGGTACAATTTGCCCTTGGAACGCAGGAGGGGCAGCCAAGCATGGTGGTTTAGGAAGCCGATGGCCTGGCTGAATTCCAGAGCTCTTCCCACTGACATTGTGGCCCTAGGCAAGTGACCCATCAGTGGGAACCTTCTTCTGTAAAACATAAATGATAAAATCACTCTTTGTTTGGGAGGACATAGTGATGTAACAGATGCAAACTGCTGAAAGAGATGCCTGGCACACAGTAAGCCTTCACCAGTATTTGTCTGCTGGCCACACTGCAGTGGTTGCCACACCTTCTTCATTCAGGAATGTGCTCCGAGCCAGCCTTGCTCTTGGTGCTTCTGGATTTCCATCAGGAGGAAGTATGTGGCAAAGGGAAATCAACCCGACTTCAGGTTCTGATTTCACTTTGTACGGTAATCGTAGGTGAGTTAGTCAGGGTATCTTGAGTATGTGTTCTTTCTATAATGTACTGGTCCTACTGGTTGTTGAGGATTAGCATTTTATTAAAACAGTTTGTGAAATGTTGTGTAACAAGCAACTTGATTAGGTTGTTAGTTGGTTTTTCTCCTGTGTGCGTGCACATACACATGCACAAACACACATGGTACGTCATGCACACTGCCACCTCCTCTCCCCAGCAGGTGCAGTCCCTTGGTGCTGCTCAGCAGTGTGTCTCATGCCCACATAAGTGCAGGTTTTGGTGGACCTGAAACTTATAGAATAGTTTCGGTCCAGCTATGAAAATTCTAAAACTACAATGTAAAATTAGCTTCTTTAAATGTCATTTATTTAAAGCGAGAACAGTGACAAGGAGCAGTGGTGGAAGGGAGGGTTCCTTGCAAAAGAGGGGTCATTTGGGTTCTAACTCAACCCCTGGTGATTCATCACCACCAGGTAGCCCATTCACCATGTGGTTATGTCACTGCTTTTCTTCCAGACCCTCCCTGTCCTTTCTCTACTCTGCTCTTGGTTGGTGAGTCTGTCTCTTCCTGTCCATGGAGGTCAGAGGTCAGTCAACATCCTTTCCTCTCTTTCAACACATTCCATGCGCCTATTGTTCTGTCCACCTGCTGGATGTCTCCATGCTTTCCCACTGGTCCAAACTCAATGGGGATGAAAACTGAGTTTAGAACGCTGTATCCCTTGTTCCTTGCAGTGTGCTGGGGCTGGTGCTTGCCTAATGAATGAATGAATGAATGTCTGAATGAGTTTCAGCAACCTGTCCATGGGGCCACCAGTCAGCATTCTTAGAAGCATCCCTGGTCCTGTGATTGCTTCTCTGGGCCACTGCTGTTCCTCACCTCCTTGCCCCCTTTCAGAGCTGGTGATGTAGATCTTGCTACACTGACCTGAGCTCTTTTCAAACACTAACACCTTCAATCTTCACAACTACCCAGTGGGGCAGGTACTATTATCGGCTCCAGTTGACAGAGAGGACCCCAGGACACATAGCATTTAAGTGGATTTCTCAGAATCACTCGGTTAGGAAGGAGCAGAGCCAGAATGCAGATGTTGCACCTAGTTTGCAGGCCTGCCTTTTAAGACCTGTGCTCTGCCCCTTCTCCATCCCTGGCTCCCTCCCCACTTCTAGAGCCCTAGGTGCTTTTAGACTAATACTGTATTCACCTCTCCGGTGTGCCCCTGGACACCTACCCTGCAGCCACTTTCCCGGGCAAGGTTCCATGTGCCCTGTTTGTTATTTACCATGCTGGCTCATTTATCACATCCATTGGACTCTTAAATTATTCATGCCTCTTTCCCATGCTCAGCAGCCTTTCTCCCACGCTCGGCAGCCTCTCTCCTACAAATGTTGTCAGTATCTCCCATGAGCCAGGTACGGACAGTCATGATAGAGATGCTGTGGACCTTTCGGCATCAACAAGAGCACAAACACCTGATGTAGTTGAAAACTTCGCTAAATGTCAAGAAGGAAAGGTTAAGAGTACGAGGAGGGCTGTCAGGAAAGTATCCAATTTACATGGGCAGGTGGTGGTGTGTCCAGAATACGTTTCTCTGGTGCACACCTGGGGTTGGTCAAGTGAGAAAGGTTGCATGAGTCCAAGCCAAGGGAAGAGCCGGTGGGGAGACCTTGAGGTAGGGATGAGGCTGATCTGTTCAAGGCATTAAAAGACCTCTGAGGCTGGTTCATGCTGTGCAGTTTGAAGGGGATATGACTTGAGGATGAGATGTGAGCCAGGCAGGCTAAATCTACTAAGATATTTTTTAAAGACTTCAGATTTGATCTTAAATGTAATGTGAAGACAATGAAAGGTTTGAGCAGGAGAGTGGCATGCTGATTTCCATAAGTGAAAAATTAATATTCTGTCTGCTGTGAGAAGAATAGATTAGGAGGGAGCAAGACCTGAAGTGCAGAGAAGCTGGAAAGTGAGACTGAGAGTCCTTATGACTTTGATTAAATTTAACTTTAAATCCCAGCTCTGGAAATCAAATCATATCTATCTATCTATCTATCTATCTATCTATCTATTCCTTAGAGACCCAGCCTTTTCTCCTGGATAATCAGCAAACCCCGAGGCAGCAGATGGCCATGGCCTGGACTTGACTGATGGTCACACTGTGTGAACTCTGGCAGGCTGAAGATAACATCTTGACCTAAGTTATGTTTCGGCTCCTGAGCCCTAAGGTAGAATGACCCCTGACTACTTTCCCATGAAACCAGACAGAGGGTCACTGGAACTGACCCCCAGATGTAAAAAAATGATTAATTACCTTTACTCATCTCTGACCCATCAGCTCCCAGCATCACCCCAAACCCCTCGCCCATGGAGTCTTGTGATTTTGCCTATATAATCTTAACTTTCTGCCATCAGAGTTCAGGCTTTTGAGTATTTACTTCTTGTTCTCCTGGGTGGCACCATTATAATAAAATAGCCAGTATTTCTTCACTGCAGTTCTCAGTGGTCTGCTAGCACCAGGTGGATAGACTCTTTCTAGTCAATAACATTAGGAGGCTGGGACAGTAGCACAGGTGGAGGTCATGTTAGCTTAGTGGACTGATAAGGAGGTGCAGTTGAAGATGAATGGACTCGAGACAGAGTTGGAGGACAGATCTGAGCAAATCATTGCTCTCAATAAATATTTCTATGTGAGGTAAAAAAATCATCTCTGTGCCTCACTTCTTCCTTCTTTTATCCATTTTGCTCTTTAGATTTCTTTCTCTAATTAAGTCCAATATCACCCTGCCTTCAAGTAACACCCAAGTATCCTAGGATGATAATCATCAAACCTCAACTGTCTCCCCCCACCTCCCTGCCCTCTTTCCCATCACAGCACCCAGCCACAGTAGCTGTGGAGCATTCTTCAAATGGACCCTCTGCTGCCACCACTGCTCTTCCTCACTCAGGTCTGTGGGATGGCATCCTTATCTCTTTGCCTCCCATTCTACTCATCCTTCCAGGCTTGGTGGGAATGACTGCTCTACCTTTCTGACCCCCAGTGTGAACACATCACTCTTTTCTCCTTTTTCCTCCCTTAGCGTATTTTCTCAACAACATATCAACTGGTTAGTAAGGCACTGGAACCAATCTCACACAACTAGTGAGATAACGTATTATACACAGTTATCACATTATTTCTATATTTCTCTGCCTTTGTTTTTATCAATAGATCTGAAGCCAAATGCTGCTTCCATCGATGTTGTTAGGGCATCTTTCAGAAAGACTATGAGGAAAATAGGCTCCTTGGGCGAGTATGGGATGGACCCAGGACTGTCTGTTTTCCTATAGCCATTTCCTAATTGAAATGTGCCAGAATTCTCATACCATCCATTGGATTAAGACTCAAGCTATTTGTCATTTTGTTGCCTTGGAAACAGGAAAAAATTTAGCTTTCTTGATCTGCTATCTTTTCGGAGCGCACAGGTTCACCTTGGGCCCCGTTATACAAGACACAGCTATCTTTAAAATGTACACTTGCTTTCATATCCATGTACGCACAGGGCTGTTGGATGCTTTCATCTTTTACCATGTTGCTGAATCAAAATTCCAAAATGCCTCAAAGTTTTGGCTTGCATTGTGCTCAGCTCAAAAGACACAGAGAACCAAGTTTGCTCTTAAATTCATAAAATCCAGTCTTCTATCCCGAGTTTGGCTTCCACATTTTGCCTTAAAACTGAAGACTGCTACCTTCACTGAACTCTGTTCCCTTTTGTATGCCACGGTGGCAGAGTGCTGGGGGTCTGAGTGCAGGGCTCTGCTCTACAACCCGAAGGCAGAGTTCTACCCAACGCTCTGAGCTACACACATTGACCTGACAGCCCAGCGGCCCTTCACAGTGGTCCCTTCAGGGGGCCACGTGCTAGTTAAATGAGCTGCTTTGCTCAGAGTGTGATCTCAACACTTTCTCTCTGAATTGCCTCCAGAGTCATTTATTAGTCCCCAAGGTCAAATTAGTTTTTATGGAGATTGTAATTCTTCCCACACTTAAAAGCGTTTTTTTCCTTCTTTCTCTGCTTTTGAGAGAGCATAAAGTGAGGGCAGATCAGAGGTCTTTGCCCCTCAGATGACACCCAAACCACAAGGGTGTGTGCACATGTGGCTGTGTGTGCACGAATGTGTGTTTCCATGTGTTCAGGGGCATGGAGCACAAAGCAGAGGGTCTGGTTGCCAGAGGCAACCTGGTGATGGGGAACATCCTCACTCTGGCATGAGGCAGACCGTGGGAGACAGCTTTTGTGTGGACTTGGTTCAAAAAAAAATCCATGGGCTAATGGGTGGAGGGAAGTGCCGATGGCTGAGCATGGCCAATTTTTTAAAAATTATCTTCTCACTGATAATAATTTGTATTACCTTAACTCATTATCTAATGAGATCAGTTTATGCTCATTTTAACTGGTGCTCACTAAGTATTTTCCAGGAAAAAAATTATGGTTCCATTAGAAACCATCAGTAGTTTGGTTTAGCTCCATAAACAGTGTGAATTATAAAAAAAAATTTTTTTTTCAGATTAAGGGAGATTTATTACTTTTAAGTACATTCATTACATTGGACTCATAGTGCTGCCTATTAAAAGCCTTGCTTTCATTCCTAGATGTAGAAATGTTGTATAATTAGTTTTTTAAATTGCATGTCTAAGCCATATTACCCTCTGCTTAGATTACAATTATATTTTTTGAAGCAAGCTGTCAATCTATTGCATTTATAAACCTACTCTTAATTTTTCACATATTGGCTTAGAAGCAGGAGCCAGCAAACTTTGTAAAGTGCCAAAACAGTAACTGTCTTAGGCTTTGCAAGACAATCTCACAACTACTCAGCTTCTCTGGTATGGTGTAAAACCAGTATGTAAGTATGTAAACAAATAAATATGGCTGTGTTACAATAAAACTTCATTTAAAAACCAGGCTGTGGGCTGCAGTTTACCGACCCTGACTTAGAAAATGTAGGTTCAATTCTCCCCAGGCTCCCTTAATCATAAACTTCAAATTAGTGATAGACTATATGCAATGTGGAGTCTAGGTTAATTTTTAAAACATGTGTTCATTTTGTTTTCATTTTGAAAAGTAAATTTAACTTTGTTCAAGGCAAAAGGAATTGAAGCAATTAATATTGATGCAAACCCAGGCAACATTTTTAATTGCTCACTTCTTTCCATTTGGATGCACCACAGTTTATGTCTGTTTTCATTCACTAACAAACATTCGCACCCTTCCAATGGGCGAGGTCCTGTGCTAGGCAGAATAAACTCAGCCACCCCCTAAGAGGACTCCGGCTGCCGTGGACTCTGAATGTTTTCAGTGCCTTGTTCATTACAACCCCAGTGCTGGCCAGTTCAAGACATCTTTGTTGATGGACTTAAATGCTGTATCACATTTGACACATCTAAAGTGAATCCTTATCTTCCCCTCACACTGAATTTCTCCCTCTGCTTTCATTGCTTCTATTTATAATATCGTTTTCTAAGGTTTAAAACCCCAAAGTCATCTTTGGTGACAGCTCGTGGATCCATCCCTTCACTCCATCCTACACGTTATAATCACTTTAATTTTCCTACAACTCAGTTCTGATTCTGTCAACCCTCGTTCAGAACACCTGGGGAGTTGCGCTTCACTTTCAGAAACAAAGGCCGGGCTGCTCTTCACGTGGAAGTCATCCACGGGGTCCAGATTTACCTGTCCTCTTTCTCTGGCTTTCCCCTGTGACTTATCATAGCAGGCTCTCCTCTGAGACACACACATGCACATACACATACACACATGTACACACTCAGAGCCTCCCACACTACCTTGGACAGCTTGCTTTTATCACATACTCTGTGTATTTTCTAAATGAATTTTTGCTTGGTGTTTTACCCTTCCAGAATTCCTTTATCTCCATTTCAAAACACTGTTAAAATCAATTTTGACTCCACTTTGTCTGTGGAGAATTACAGAGCCCTGATAGTGCCTGTGGTTTCCAGCGCCGTGTGTCCGTATCACATGCTGCTGGAGCAGGCTGAAAGCTAAACATGACTGATCTTTGGTGAAGGAATATGACTGCCTTCTCTTCCCTCTAAACAAGCCCTCATTTGTTCCACAGTTCCCGTTTGCAGGGCCTGACACTTTCTTCCATCCTGTTCAGAAGATAGTGCCTTTCCACTTAGAGTCATCTCTTATAGACATGTCTGCTTTTCCATTCTGTCACCAAGGAGGAAATCCTCACATTGGTCAGTGTCTTTCCTCGCCTTCTGCCTGAGCAAGGAAGACCTGGGTCATCAGCCGGAAGCAGGGCCCCTAAGCTCCACAGTGCTCAGGTCAAGGGCCGTCCGAGGCCCCAGAGAGAGGATCTGCACCCTTCTCAGCCTTCCTGGTTCTGAAACCCCATTCCGAGTCTCTGATACTCTGAACCCTTTTCCAGGGATCCTGTAGAAGCATCTGGAATCCTCAGGCTGAGCAGAAGTGAAGACACTACCATGCCATGTTGCTTCCTACTCAACTGCTTTGTACTGGTTCCCAGAAAGATGTGTCCTCTTAGAATTCCACACGGAGGCAGCCACCAACCCCTCTGCGGTCCTGATGTCTCCGCTCCTACTCCCCTGGCAGAATCTCAGGAGGTGGAGTCTGTTGGCTACCTTTATGGGGTCCCACTCAGCAGCACAACTATAACTCCAGTCTCGTTCCCTCTGAATTTCTTGACTTTGTCTTTCCTGCTCCATCTTTTAACTACTTTCCAAAATTCAGGAAATCTGCTCTTGTGTTCTCTCTGGATTTTCACATGTTCTCTGGGCAGGTTTCCAGCTGTGGTTTCGGGGCCCCATGTCTTCCTCCCCTGTCTACATCATAGCCTGGCTCTCAAAAATCAAACAACCTTGCTGGCATACCAAAATTTAGATAGCCATATTTTAAAATGTCTGTTTGAACTTAAAGCTGAGCCCAGATCCTCTGGTTCTCGGTTCCCCTTGCAGCTAAAGAAACATGTAAAAGGAGGCAGCCCGGTGAGGCTGGAAGAGTTGCCAGATAAAATATAGGATGTACAGTTAAATTTGAATTTCAGATAAACAGTTGATAAGCTTTTTGTATAAGTATATCCAATATATTGCCTGGGTCACATGATACTAAAAATAATTGATTATTTACCTGAAATTTAAATTTAATTGGTTGTTCTATATTGTAATTCACTAACAAAATAATAATTAATTTGAATTTCCCAATTTTTCCATTACATTATAGAGTTCTTATGTAGCCACATAATAACTCTAAATGAAATAGGCAATGTTAGCTAGTAGCTGAGGGTTCACCAGAAATGAATTATATCAAATTAAAGTTTTCAAGATTATGGTTGTATTTATACACACTGATTGATAAAAAGCAGAGCATATAAAAGGGCG